>SCLH01000629.1:153116-172777 GCA_004367855.1 Oikopleura vanhoeffeni
TTTTTTTCGAAAATTCAACTCTTCAACTTGATCATAAAGGAAAGATTAAAGGTTGATCCCATAAGTGTTTTCTGTAAACAGCGCTCAAAGTGAGGCCTCCTGAAAGGCTCTGGTGCCTCCGCCATTTTTTTTTCTGTGCTTCCAAGGGTTAACTTTTGTAAAACATATTTAGATTTGTATCTATAGCATGATATTTTGAAACCGAACGTGGATATATATTGATAACTTTTATTTGCTTTTTAGAAAAAATTATCAGGGAATAATAGGGCTTTCTAACTGGTTAAAATTTCGGTTTCATAAATTTGTTTTGATCGCATTTTAAATATTTGAAATATCAGTTAACCCTTGGATGCTCCAAAGCCGATTTTTCAGTCCGACTTTGAGCGCTTATTACGAGAAAAGTATAAGTGCTGGCAACTTTATTGTTCCCTTGTCCTCGAGATTTTGGATAAACTTAAACTTTAATCGTATGTAATTCACATTTTGACTTTATTAACCCTAAAGAAAATTGACATTTAAAAATTGTCCTTCAACCTACGCAATTTTATTGTGAGCAAATGGGAGACGTCAGAACAAAAATTAATAGGGGAAAAGATTAGGAATTTTGTTTTCTAAAAGTGACTTCCTCAGAAATAACCTGGAATTTTCGGTCTTTAATCTACAGGTGTTTTCCAAAAAATGAACCTAACCTACGCAATTTATCGAAATCACTTTTAAAAAAATGAAAATTTACTCAGAGCCGCCAGGACTGAAATTGGAAATGCAGCAGTTTCAGAAAAAATTTTCCTAAAAAGTGAATCATTCAACCTGCAACTTCTGATATTTAATCTAAAGGGGGGTTTGAAAATAGTCCGGAGCCTCCTAGGGTTAAGATGGTCAAAACGTAACGCCACCATCAATTAGACTAAAAATTCTGAAAATTGGGGGTCGTGCTTAGTGTTCTCAACTTGGCCAAATGACTTTTTTGTCCCCAGTATACATTGTCTAGGTGGGTACACTAAGCATGCTCGTGCTTTCTGTACCCAAGTTAGTCTGAATTCAATTGTTTTATTCAGATAGATTTGGGTACAGAAAGTACGCTTGTGCTTAGTGTACCTAAATTGGTTTTAAATTTTTTGTGAAAACGGATCGTCATGGGTAGAGGGTCTTTCTTCAGGCTTTTTTGCGTGAAGAAAAACACCAGTATTCTTCACACTTTTCCTATGCGTGCAAAAAACCCCAGTTTTCTTCACGTTTTTTCAATGCGAGAAGAAAAATCGCAGTTTTTTTCACGCTTTTTCAATGCGTGAAGAAAAACCCTAGTTTTTTCGGGAACCGTTAGCCTGGGTTAGCCCTGTTCTACCCAACCTATTGTTCTGCTTATTCAAGAAATGCCGCGAGTGTGTGTTTCGTTTGTATTTATTTACAGATTAAATAGAATTTTGATTGTTTGAGAGACAAACACTAAAAACCATCAGAATAAAAGTTACAGAGATAACAGACAGGGATAAACAATTACAAAATTGTTAGTTCAAATTCATATTGAAAGTTTCAAGCTCATTTTCGAAATTATATAAGTGCCTGATCAACTGGATCATTGTTTGACGACTTCTTTCTTCGGAATCGGACGTTTTCATAGTCGGAAAAAATATCCAAAATCGGATTAACCGCATAGAAAGCCGAAGGTTAAAAGTTGCAAATTTAATAGCAATATGGTAAAACGAAAAAAGATTTTTCATCATAAGATAATAATTCATCGGCAAATTTTTCGTCGATTCTTTCTATTAATTAAGAGTTTAGCTTTTCGTGGTTTGAGGTTTGAAAAATAAACTTTATATTCAAATTCGCAGTTCCATAAACTTTTAGTCATAATAATATGACTCATATTATATTCGGTTTTTCCGGTTCGAACAAGAATTTTTGGTCATATTTTTGGACCATGAGTTATATTTTGGTGGATGATACAAAACTTCCCCAATTTATTTAAATTTCTTGACGCTCAAGGGTTGTCCCAAATCTAATGCAAATTTTGACCTAAATTTGCCATTTTGATTTTTTTAAAAAATAGGAAAAGTTTGAATGAACCTTGGATAATCTTACCTTTGCAGTTGCCTCTACAGTAAGGTGAAATACAGTTCAAATTAACTGTTCCATTGTTGACTTTGTTTATGTGCATCTGTAGATAAAGTTGACTAATTTTCATATGATAAATCACAGATTCTTCAGATCTTTCTCCGCTGGTAATTTGTAAAAGTTTTGGTTTTTCATGAGTGCCTCCTGGGCAAAATTAATTGTATATCTCTCAAATTGTCTCATTGTTAATTATACGAATTTCATTTTAATTTTTGAATAATTTTTGAGTACAATATATACATATTATTATGCCCAGCAGCACTTCCAGAGGACAAAATTTCATTAATTATTTCCGAAAATTTCATTAATAATTTCCGAAAATTGGATTATCACCTNCCTTCGAAAACACAAATCGCGCTGTGATATACAGTGTAAATGTATTTTGCGCGCCGTGATATCACTCACAAAAAAATATCTTTTGGCCCTTCTATTTACTTGGCAAACACAGATGTCGGCTAAAATAGTCTGAATCAAATAGGGCTAACCAAATAGGGCTAACCCAAACACGAGCGTCACCGACTCGAAAATTGTACAAGCATTATTTTCAGAATCTTTTCCTGAACAAGCAGCGGGTTTCTTTGGCTATGTAGACCTGAGGTCGACTGCTCTTCGTAGTATCCTGGTTTCCCAATCAAAGTTGAATTTTTCGATTTTTCAATATTTCGAACTGCCACAGCTATATTGGGCATGCTACCATAAGTACTGTTAGTGCCGGACATTCCACTTTGATTCGAAAACGATGAAGATGAATTTGAACGTATCATTGGTTGGCCATGCGAGGTAGGTGAATCACGGTCTGAATTTTATGTTTAACTTTCAGAAAAAACAACAACTAGATTGCCCAAAATACTTTGAAAATTCTCGTCATTGTCTCTTGTTAGAGTGATATTTTATACAAAGTTTTTACCTGAAATCTCATAAACTCTCTTCAAATTCTTCGCGTATTAGTGGTTTAGAGAAAAAAAGCCAGTCATCTTCCTCGCCTACGTGTTACTAATTAACCGTGAGTCATGACCATCAGGCTTCCAAAAGGGAACGTTCCCCACGTTTTGTCTTTCCCTCTTCCCTGAAGCCTGATGAGTCATAACCATGGTCCATGACGTTCTATAAAAAGTTATTCAGTTATGTTTGATGGTCGAAAATGGATTCAAAGTAGCTAAGTACAACGAGTTGCCAATCGTGCCCGACTATCGGGTCCCTGAAAATTTAGAAAAACCCATTTTTTTTTATAAAACGGTAATTTTATGAAATTTTTATCATTTTTTGCACATAAGAAAATATACAGGTTGAGTTTCATTTATATAGGGTTTTGAGCGGACCAAAGAAAGAGAAGGCAATTATCCCTTCTTCTCTGTTTTTGATTGGACCCTAGGCCTAGTCCAGCAAAAGCCATCAGAAATTGGAAACTCAGCCAGTAGTATTTTATGCATCATATTAAGGGCCTCAGTGCAATTTTCGGGAGGCCTGTTGCGTATGTTTTTTCTATTGGTGGAAAACTTTTTGCTACAATTTGAATTTGCATTTTCATACGATTTTTACAGCAAAATCAAAATATTTAAATTGGTGAAAACATCAAAAAACCCAAAATTAAATAATTTTGCACATCCAAAGAAATATTTTTTCGCATAGTTTGAGTTTTTTTTTGATCCTCTCAATACTCCGACATCGTTTTTTTCCAGTCATTTATTTGGGTTTTGATAAATCGCTCATACAAAATTTGAAAAATCTCATTCGAAGTCAAATTTTCAAAATTTAAAAGTTAAACAAAGTTGTTGAAATTATTAAAATTTACTTACTAACCCATATCCCCAACTAACTAAAAGCACCGAGCCCGGGACCGCAGCAACAAATCTTAAGGGGGTTGTATCAGCTGGCTATATCTTGCAATCTAAAATTGATAGAAAGCTTATTTTTCAAAATCAGCGTGGCTTGTTCACTTATATAAACTAATAAAATCGAAAAATAATTAAACACGTAATTGTAAAATTTTGAGAAACAAAATATTTTTGAAATGACAGACTAACAATATACAGGATGTCACGTTTTTACGAGCATAAATTATGGATTCGAAGGTAATATAGAATTGCACGCGCTGATTGGGCAGAAATTTATCCAACAAGGAGTTTTCCAATCAGCGCTCGTGATTTCATGTTACCCCGGAATCCATTATGCTAGTAAAAACGAAATTATATATTATTACATATTATTACATATTATTACTGTTGAAATTATATATTATTGTTGCAGAGAAAATTGTTGAGCGTTTCAAAAAGTCTTTCCGGCCGATGCAATTAAATTGCGTTTTTTAAAGGACTATACTGTAGATACAATATTTTCAAAATATTTTTTTAAGTACAAAATATGCAATATTTTGCCAAAAGCAAAAATAAAGCAGAAATGAGACTAACGAGTCGTTAGTAACGACCAAGAAAAGTTTAAATGAAGAAAACCGTTCGTCAAATATGTGTGGTACAGGGGGGAAATATCGCCATTTTCGGCGATATTGGCACTTTCGGCAATATGAGGACAAAAATTAAGCTTTTTGTTCAAAATTGAAAATGCGTAGGCGTTCTAACATATGTCATAATTTTTCCAATTTTATAAGGAGTTTAACATGTGTTCCATGGAACTCCATATATGAAGTAAATCAGCAAAATGCGTTAAATTAAGTTCGCCAACCAACGGAAAAAAAAATTCAAAAAAATATATTTAGGTAATTTAATCTTTGAAAAATTACGTCATTCACGACGCACCGAAAGAAATTTGTAATGAAAACCTCAAACACTCACGCAATTTGGCGATATGGGAAGTATTTTAGCTAAAAATCGTGAAATTGCATAGGTTTTTTACGGGAAGACTGGCAAATTCGGCAATATGGGCCTCCCCCTGTACTAAGTTCGGAACTGATAGTTCTTTCGGGTCACTGACCTGAATTATTGGACATTTTTCGTTTAATCCGCTCCGAAATCATTTCATTAGCATTTGATTTCCGAGGCAATAGAGGCGAGTTTCTCCGGTCTACTTTATGTTTTAACCTCGATCGCAGCTTTAAATTCGGTTCCGAAACTAAATAACATAATTGATGAGCGACAGAGTCTCGTATTTGCGCATTTTGGGGATCATATTTAACCGCCAAATGGCCATATTTCTATTTCAACCAACTCCTGACGTGAACTCAGAAATTTAAATCACGCGCACTTGAATCGTAATTTCAATGATCAGGGTGAAAATGTCGAAAAATATGACTACATTCGTAAATTAGTTTAAATGGGAAATAGTTTAATACAGCCTGAGTTTTTCTCGTTTACCACAGTTTCTTCGATCGTCGGGTAGACAGACAATGTCATTTGCTGATTAACTTGGGTAAGGCCGCAGTTAAAGATACTGTACATATAAGTACTTTAAATCGAAAAAAACGCACAAATAATTTTTAGCAAAAAGTTGAGCGTTCACTCGGTCGACGATGATCTCATTATGTATAAGAGTCGAAAAACCCGTTTAAGGGGGTAGCAGCGATGTGGCAGACTGGCGAATTTCAAAAAAATCAAAAACATTATTACAAATTTCCGCAGTTTCGACCAAAATTTTTTTTCTGATTTTTTTTTATTTGAAATTTTTTTAGCAAAAACAAAAAATTAGCCACTTTACCTTTTTCTCAGGATGTACATTTTTTCTGACTGCTGTTTTGAAAATCATGTAAATGTTTTTATGTCAATTTTGTTGTCGACTATTTTTGTAATATAATGAAAATTTTCCGCAAATTCAGTCCAAAATTTTATAGTAGTTTTTGAATTCTCTGTAAAAACTCAGGCGAATCCTGTATAAATTCTGGTATCTATTAATTAGTTTCCGATTTCAACTGATGACAGTGGTCAAGGGAAGATTCAGTTTTCTAAACTTATGATTAAATTTACAACACTTGGCTTGTTGTAAGACCAGTGTTGCATTGAGAATTTAGGCCATAATTGTTAATTATTCCTATCAAAAATTTCTTAAATTCGGGTTGTACTACGGTCTTTATGTTTGAGGTCAGGACATATTTCTAATATATAATACGCATGAGGTCAATTTTTTTCCTAAAAAGCTGTTTTTATCTATTTTCATTTTTCATGGAAAAAAACTTTGGATATTAAGAAAAGTTTTTAATATGAATTAATGATACCACTGATTAGGGAGTCCACCTGAAGTTAAATTGATATCGTTTTTTGAAAACAAAATCTTACCAATCGGTTTAGTTGGAAAACGGGAATCCACATGAAAAGTGTTTTTTATATTTTACCAGTTACTCAGCATACTCAGGATGTTAAGGGGTAGGCATCGATGTGGCAGGATTGGTAAATTTTCAGAGCGATATATATATAAAAATAAAAAAATACAACTTTTCACATGTTTTTTCTTTCAATCCCCTATTCACACTTTGGGTTAATATCCCGGCACTACTACTTTAAAAACACACTACGTTTCCTAATCATGGCGGGATATTAAAACAAAAGTTGTGAATAGGGGATAGAAAGAAAAAAAATTGTGAAATTTATTTTTTTTATTTTTAAATGCTTCCATAAAAGTGTTTATTTTTGCAACGTTTATATTTTAAATTCCTTTTAACATAACTGAAGTAACTGTAAAAAACATCAAAAAAAAACTTTTTTATGGGATTCCATTTCCAACTTTTAGGGGTACTCAACTAATTAAAAAACCAATCAATTAAAAACCGGTGAGTAACCCCACCTTAACTCGATGTAAGATTTTTTTTGTCAAACATTTATAAAATCAGACATGTCGGTGTTGTATCCTATATTAGTTGGGAGAATAATTTATCCACATGAAAAATTCTCTATATCAAAGTTTTGTCCATTGAAAAATGGTCAAATACAAAGAAAAAACAGCTTTTTTGGAAAAAAAATTGACCTTCAATTGCGATTATTATATTGGAAAAATGTCCTGACTTTAATAAAAGAGTATGCTATACACCCGAAATTTTAATTTGAGATTTTTTAGAAAATAAAATTTTTTGAATTCACGTGCCAAAATGACACAAACCGGATCTCACAAAAGTGATGTAAATTTCATCAGAAGTTCAGAGAATTAACTGGTCCGACCCTTGCATCGGTTGAAATACGGAAACCAATAGATACCAAAAATTTCACAAGTGATTCGGCCTGGTTTTTTACAGAGAAAAAAACTACAATAATAAAAATTTTGGACTTGATTTGCGGAAAATTTTCATAATTTCTAAACGACAAAAAATGACATATAAAACATTTCATGATTTTTCAAACAGCAGGTCAGAAAATATGCCATGAAAAAAGTTAAAGGCTATTTTTTTTTTTTTTTACCAGATTTTATAAAATCAATTCAGAAAAAATTTGGACAAAAAATGCTTGAAAATTTTCTATTAATGCTTTTCGAAAATTTTACGATATAAAAGTAAAAGGTTTGAACCTCAAATCGTTCCTTAAATAATATAAAAATGATTTTAATGAGCTGATAACATTTATTGTGGTTCAGCTAACGATAATAAGCAACACAAAAAAATTAAACCAACTAATTATTTTCGTAAATTAAATCGCCAGTCTGCCCATCGCTGCTACCCCCTTAAGAATTAAAAATTATAAACGTTTGCAAGAATAAACAACTTTTATTAAAGATAAATAAACAAAATAACATTTTTCACATTTTTTCACATACTTACCGGTTAAGTTAACCAGCCGGTACATCCGATAAACGTTGCCCAAAAATGGATACCTGGAATTAAACCCTTGGTCTTGTCGAGTCAGCTATTTTATTTGTGATACCGCTAGTTAAACTCCGTGAGAACCCGAGGACTAAAGGTCACTTTTTCGCACCTTTAAACCGTTTTTTTTTTTTCAAAAATCTCAAAACCAAAAAAGTCCTGATCTTAAATAACCAGAAAAAAAATTATCTACCAGGATAGCTTAAATACATCGATACCCATTTTTAGTTTTGAAATTTCCTTATTTTATATCTTCTCTTTATATCGCTTTCGAAAAAATTGCTACCAATCCTCCACATCGATGCCTATTTCCTTAAACAAACCCCAGTTTAAATGATGAAAACTGCCAAAAGAATCAAATGGTTTAATAACAATCATTTTTTTTTTCGGCTAATTGGGCTTTCATTTTCCAATAAAATTAACAATGAATAACATTAAAACGGCTTCTGTCGGCCTTAGACCAATTTTGGGTCATTTCGAATTAATTTAAATACATAACATAAATCTTCTTCTATAGGCCTTCGTCCGATTTGGAACTATTTTCACAAAAAAAATATAGATTTTGAATTTAAAACGTAAATAAAAAATCCCCTTTTATCGGCCGTCGCGCCAATTTCAGGCTCATTTTCAAAAAAAAATTTAATTAATAACATAAAATTTTTCAACTTAGTCTGTTGTTAGCATAAACAAATATTTGTATTCAATTGCCATGATTCAACGCCAAAACACCCAATGCGGTGATACGATGAAATGTTTTTTTTTTCGAAGAAGTTTTTTCTCCTATAAAAGTTGTATATATAAAAACCGATCGACCCGACCCGAACTTCGACCCGACCTGGGTCGAAATTTTTTTCCGCACCTGACGGAAAAAGTAACCGGGGTCGACGTTCGAACTGACCCGACTCGGGACCCGGAAAATTGCCAAAAAAAAATCACCCGACCCGACCTAGTGTAATTTAAAAAATTCCAATCCCTGCCCCCCCCACATTTTCAGTGGTTATCAGCTTTAACATCAATTACCTTCTGGTCGAATTCATTAGGCGTATTTAGAATAACGGAATCGAATAGTATTTTTGAAGTCATCATCTGTAAAACTTCATGAGGTAAAACGACAATTTAAATTATAAACCAAGTCACTCCCGGCCACACTAAAAATATGAGTATTATTGTGTATTAGACTTTGTGTTTCCAGTTAAAATTTGAATTAAGCAAAAGTATAGGGATTGTCCTGATGGTACAAGTTTTTGGGGTAAGGAATTTTTTCGGTCGGTGAAAAAATACGGGTTAGCCCCAAACACAAGAAAGAGCGCGAATGGACAAAATATTGTTAGGGTGGTGAAGGGCGCTACAAAAAAGATCGGGCAGAATGACAATAAAGGGGGGCGAACTTTTTTGAGAGCATTCAATATCCGCTTATTACTAGCGCGAACGCTTAAAAATACATAAGAGTCCAGTACTTTTTGATACTGTATTTTTAATGAATATGCAATAATAAATATTATCCTAGATTCGATAAAATCAATTGCTTTTATTTATCGCAAATAATGAGCTGATCCTGAAACTCAAAATTCTGAAAAACTGACATGTAAAAAACACAATTATGGACATTTTCGAAATTTCAAGTTAATTTTTGGATATTATAAGTGGAAATATAATTTTGCAATTCTTTGCGTATTTATAAAAAAGATGTGAATCTAACAATTAATGGGCAAAAATCAAGAAGTAAGAAGTAGTTTATTATATTTGATAAAATTTCTCAAATTTATTAAATGAAAAAAAAATTTATAAATGAAAAAAAATTATAATTCGATTTAAAGTTAGATTTTGGTATTTTGTTGATTAACAGTATGGTCATTTTCCCACATTTGCCAAATTTTCACAGGACAACTGGTTCTTTTTCATAACAGATGATTACCCGCTGGAAAACCGCTTAATTAGACGAACTTACTATTATGATAGTTCAAAAAACGAAATAACATATATTAAATTTTAAGTATATTACTGGAAATCCGGGGTGCTATTCTCAGAGTATGCTAAGCTTGCGTTTTATAAAATTTCCAAAAAAATATTAATTTAAATTAAGATAAATGACAGACATCGAAAATTTTATGTTTTGAGTGATTTTTAATATTTCATTCAAATACGATAAATATGAATCAAAAATGATGTGCAAGTCGAAAAAAAAACGATCCTAAAATCATCATAAATGTGTTAAAGGGATATATTTAGTGGTGAACTGTTGAAATAAACTAAATACATAGTTGTATCAATGTAACTAAACAGTGGTCAGGGAACTAAGTTATTTCGCAGGAAGTTTGCATTTGGTTGATTTCAAAGATAAAAAGGAAACACACTTTTTGAGGAAATTTGTTTCGAATTTTGAAAAAAAAAGTAAGTACGTTTGTAAGCATCAAAAATTGAGACAAGTGTTTAAATTCGGGTCTCAGTTAGCGATAGACAGCAAAACATCAAAAATCTACGAAAGATTAATTTTATAAGGACAAAAATGATGGGACAGAGTCTTTATATTTGTATGGCGAAACAGTTTATTGAACAAGGTTGCCTTGACAAAAATTTATGGAGTCATATACACCATTAGACCGTTTTATAATATTTTAATAAAAATAAGGTCAATAATTGCCTGATTTCAGCTGCAAAATTTGCACGGCTTCGTTATGCCGGGCTATATAAATGACAAATCGGAAAACTTAATTTGGAATCAAAAAAACAATTCGCGTCAAAATTTTTGGTTTTTTGTTTAAAAGTTCGGGTTCTCATTAGCGTTAGAGAGCAAAACATCAAAATCGACGAACATTATTTTATAGGGACAATAATGGTGTTAATATGACTCCAATTTTCTATAGGCAACTTGTTCAATAAACTCAACACAAAATCTAGAATTTCAGTTAGATTGTTTTTTAGATTCCAAAATATATTTTGCATGATTTGTTATTATAATACCAGGGGTCATAACGAAGTGGATTATAGTAGGTTTGCAGTTTTTTGCTGTTCATGGAAGGATAAAACAAGTTCTAGACCCGTGACCGACCTCAAATTTCGGCTCGCTTTGTTCATTTTTGATGCTTAACCAAACTTTACTAATTTTTTCAAATTCGAAAATTTCCTTCAAAAATTCGAAAATTTCCTCAAAGGTGTGTTCCCTATCTTTGAATCAACCATTGCATTGTTACTCAAGCTGGATTGGAACGAAGCCAAAACATAACGGGTGATTCAAATCAGGAGATTTCCAGGGCCTCCAGACTACGACAGAACATCACGTTGATCCTATTGCTTCGCAATTACTAGTACTAAATGTTTCGTATTTTTGATGCAAAACAAAAACAGGGTTAAAATTGTATTAAAATATTTCAGAAAATTGCATTTCAAATTATCAATATTATTAACTGATCATTGCCGTTTTTTTTGTTTTAATTGCATTTTATTAATGACTATATGATTTTCAAAATCAAGTAAAGACTAGGGCCACGTTACTTAAGCCCAAATATTAGGTAGTTTTATTATCCCGATCCCGACCAAAAAAATTTCGTGACGAAAAAACATATATCTCTGATTATTTTCGAGGAGCATTTTTAACCCCTAAAAATACACACCTCCTCAATTTTTCCATTTTGTGATTTGAAAGGTTTGATTTGTGAATTTTTGAAAATTATGTAAAACATCAGGAATCGGAATAAAAACTATTTGAGTGCCTGTTGAATGGTGCTCATCCAGCTAACGACCAAAACGCGAATTTTGAATAATGTTCAAATTGAAGAATTTTGATGGCCTACTGCAATCGAATTAAATAGAAGCCCACTTTCAGCTCGACTTTCTCGGGCATGTGATTCCCACAGGGCCGAAAAATTGCAAACCGTTTGCATTGTTTGTTTATGAATTGCCAGCTGCCATATCAGAGACGGCTGCGGCTGCTTTCGCGCGGGACATTATTGAAATCTCGGCTAGGAGACGGATTTGCAGAGACTCGCGCAAAGTGGCCGGAAATGCCCAGATTTTGATGACATGTTTTCCGAATGAACATTTCGGAAGTTTCTTCTTTGCTAGCTAATCGATTCACAAAATCCATTTGAGCCAAATTCGAGGAATTTAGACAATCGTTCCCATAAAATCTCTCATTTCTCCGATTGTTTGAACATCATCCACGAGAAGAAATTGCAGTACGTTTATGTGGAGTGGGTGTTCCATGTTCCGTAAACTAGCACTTCGAGCAATTTTCAACCCCGTTAATTGCTGTTGTTGTGGCATGAGAAAAAGTAGGCGTATCTTTTGATGGTTAGAATTAGATAATATATTTATTTTTGTAAGTATTATTTCGTGTATAGCAAAGGGGTAGTAATTACCACACATGAGAGCTGGAGGTGGTTTCGAGTGGATTAAAACATATTTCCTTTTCCAACCTAAGTTTTGATCTTGAAAATGAGGGTTATTTCTCTATAGCGCGTGTACGAAGTCCCACTTATGTTGTCTAAGTGATTGTGTAGTTGAATGCCTTAGTGAGACGCACCAATCAACTTTGGCAGCTCCAAATATTCAAGCACCCTTGCTTATGATCACTACCCAAGACAGTTCACTGGAGAAATCATCAGTGAGATTCGAACCACGCCTATAGAGATAGGCCCTCCAGGTTTCAAGATCCACCATGGTTTAAAAAAAAGCTAAATTGAGACCAAAACCAGTATTCATTTTATTTAAACCAAAAATTCATTAAGTAGTAAATAGGGTGTCAAAGTTGAGCACTGTTCAACACCGTTTACATTTCGGTTTCAGAAACAACTCATCCGCATTGGTTTTTAGATAGCCCAAAATGACCACACATAAAAAACACATTATAAAAAAAATCTAACTAAAAAATTTGTTCGAATGGCCATTTTTCTTTTGGAAAGCATTGATCAACAAGTTGTCGTTAAAAGATTTCGTGAAATTCGATTTTATTAAAAGATAGAGCATTGGTTAAAACAATTTTGTCTTACGGAGTTCTTACAAAGAATAAAAAAAAATTCCATAATAAATTTTTTCGAAAAATTTTATTGGAAAGTTGTTGACAGGTTGTAGCTCGTTAGCGCCGCCAACTGGTGGTTCTGGCTCACGAGCGGGCATGACCAATCAATGACCATCAACGGGTTATCTCTTTTTGACCAAAATCTGGTGAGAATCAAAAAATTAAACGCTGATAATTTCAGCTGCTATTACTCGAAAAAAAAAGTAGGGGAAGGTCACATTTGGCATTGACTGGCAAAAATTCGGATGTAAATTTGGGAAAATCATTAAAAAAACTGAAATGGCGTATATCTTATTAACGGCACTTGGCTTTAGGGCATTTATGCTACTTTTTTAGTCAAATTTTTATATAATTCCGCTTTTGAAAACTACTCATCCGATTAGGTTCTTTGATAGCTCAAAACTGAGCACAAAATATCTTAGTGTATATAAAATAAAAAATTTGGTCCGAATCGCGACCATTTTAATTTTTTCTCTGAGAGTATTGATTGTTTTTAATAACTAGTTTTTGTTAAAAAAATGGAACAATGGTATTGATTCGGAACCATTTTATTTCAATTTATTTTTCTTTGAATATTTGTGTCAGTTTGAACTATTCTAAGGAACTCAATCGGATCAGTCGGTTTTAAAAGCCTAATTAAATGAAAATGCTTTCACCGGCTTTTTTAACAACGACAAAAAAATGATGTTCAATTTATAAATCCTCAACTTTTTCTAGCGTACATGCTGACTTCAGATTTTGAGTTCATTTGCTATACTTTGAGACTGCGATCGTAAATGATTCATCTGATGCATTTGATTCATCTGATTTGAAATTGCGCGAAGGAATTGCAAGAGTATTTGAGATGGTGACTGATATGTTGATTTTGAAATCAAGTTTGAATTTTCATTTCTGGAAGAATGGTCGGCACCGAATGAGCTCGATTTATTCCGGGTTTGGTTTGATTCGCTCCAATTTGAAATTTGCTATTATAGCCTGATAAAATATTTCCGAAACGGCTCAGAACATTCGTTTAACGATGAAATGATAGTTAAAATTAAACAATTTGCTTGTTCAAATCTTTGAGAATTTCGTTCTCATTTTTAGGCCCACTGGCGCTAGCGAGGCGCTAAAACAAAATTAATGGGGTTAGAAAATTTCTTGCAACATTAGCCGAAAAAAATTGTTTTCAGTTTTTACAGAAAACATGAAATACCAAAAAAAAAATCGGCGATATTGGCATTTTCGGCGATCATTGGCCGGCTTTCGGCGATATGGGGACTAGCGGTGTTACAAATGTCTTGAAAATTGAAAAACGCGTTAAGCGTTTGAAAGTACGTTCATATGTTCGAACAATTTTTTTTAAGGCGTGTTACAGTAGGTTCGAAGGGACGTGAATCACCAAAATGTGTGAATTTTAAGGACTCGACCAAACACAAATCATATAAAATTTATAAGTAAAAAGTTGGCGTCGCCCACAAAAATAGTTTGCTAATAGAAGGCTCAAAAAAAATTCGGTGGTATCGGGCATTTTTTCTGCGACTTGGTTACATTCGGCGTATTGGGCACTGGAAGTATTTCGAACTAAAAATAGTGAAAATTGCGTAGCGTTTTTCGGCGGATTTCGGGCATATTGGGCCGCCGATAAATCGCCCCCCCCCTCCTCCTGGGTACTTCATGTGGAATACGCAACTACTAAGCATCTAGCATTACATTACGAACCATAAACTATAAAAAAACTTTTAATTCAACTTCCGGTTACAAAACACCAATATTCGCCCTCGTCACATAATTAAATCATTTATTAAAATCTTACGCGTAGAAATTTCGATAAAAAAATCGTTATTTCCGGCTATAAACTTTGTCTATCATCAAATGAAAAGTTTCACGTCACCTTTTCGACAAATATCAGGCTTAAATAACATTATTTCAGAATCTCTTACTGAACCAGCCAACAGGTTTCTTGGCTATGTAAACTTGAGATTTTTGGAATGCTAAGTATTCAAAATTTTTAAAGAATTTACTCTCGACAAAAATACAAAGTCGTCAGAGAGTTCAGAACAAAAAACTTAACTGTTACAGGTTGTTACTTTAGATTTTGAGGCGCCTTAGCCGGTCTATTTGATAATCTATTAATATTTAAGTGAAAATCAACGTAAAAATCAGGTTTAGAGCGGCCAAGGCGCCTCAAAATCTAAAATTAACAACCTGTATTAAACTTAAAAATTAAATTTTCGTAAAACGTGACTTCCTTTCAGAAAAATTAACATCCAATTTTCCGATCTCTTAATTACCAGATGTTTTAAAGATTGTTCTGCGGGGAAAATCAAGGAAAAAAGTAGAATAAACATATATTTTGAGAATCATCATAAAAAATTATATTTTTTCATTTTTCAAAAATTAATCGGCTAACTCTATTGGCGATTTTGACCTTGAACTTCTATTTCATTATTTTGTCATTTCCGATCTTTTCAAAAAAATGAAAGACACTTTTATGGGCCTTGTGCCTGAGAGGGTTAACGTTGTAACACCTTAAACATTTTCAATAATATTTATGCCTCGAAAAATAATATTTTCGTTCAACTTTTAATTTTGGGATACTATTGCCAAAAATTATATTATTATCATTATGAGCAAAATATTATAGCCATAAATTTCTAAGAAAAATTTAGGAAAATTTCACATCTTCGGTTTTGAGAAAATTAGTTTGAAAATGATGAAAATTGGATAAAAAATGCTAGAATTCAATTTTTTGTATTAAAACATACCTTCAAACGTGAATTTTAGAAAAAATTTAACTTTGGATCAAACATTTTCTGGTCATTCTTCATATCCGAAAGGCATAAGAGCCTTTTGAAAGGCTCAAGCCACCTTTGAATTCATCCAAAAATGGTACAAAAAATGTCCGCATTTTTGGAATGAGCCAGTTTTTTAGGAAAAGTATTTTGACCGTCAATTTTTGAAAAAAATTACATTCAAGGAAGTTTCTGGTCGAAACATATTTTTTATAGTGAAATTTCCAAAATATTCTGGATTTCCGTATAAGTCTGGAAAATGAAATGTTTTGAAAAAATGTTTAATTTGTGAAAATCATGCCATCGTACCTTATACCATATTTGCCTTAATATTGTAATTATCATCAAATTAATTTATTTAATCCAGAAAACTAAACAATTGTTCCTAAAAAAACGTGATTTTTTCATGAATATTTTGAAATAACTTTTTGATTCCAACAGATATACTAATTAGACAAAAGATGAGTATAACAGCAGCACTGCGCAGTTATTGCAGATAAAGATATATTTTCCTGGAGCCTACCATGAGGTTTATCAGTGGTTTAATAACCTTGTTTTTCAAACTTTTTTTTCTAGAATTAAACATAAAATTTCTAGAATTGAATTTTTTTCGAAAATTCACTCTTCAACTGGATCATAAAGAAAGATTAAAGGTTGATCCCATTAAAGTGCTTTTCTGTAAACAGCGCCTCAAAGTGAGGCTCCTGAAAAGGCTCTGGTGCCTCCGCCAATTTTTTTCTTGTGCTTCCAAGGGTTAACTTTTGTAAAACATATTTAGATTTGTAATTCTTATAGCATGATATTTTGAAACCGAACGTGGATATTATATTGATAACTTATTTGCTTTTTTAGAAAAAATTATTCAGGGAATTTAATAGGGCTTTCTAACTGGTTAAAATTTCGGTTTTCATAAATTTGTTTTGATCGCAGTTTAAATATTTGAAATATTCAGTTAACCTGATGCTCCAAAGGCCGATTTTTCGTCCGACTTTGAGCGCTTATTACGAGAAAAGTATAAGTGCTTGGCAACTTTTTGTTCCCTTGTCCTCGATATTTTGGATAAACTTAAACTTTAATCGTATGTAATTTACATTGTTGACTTTATTAACCCTAAAGAAAAATGACATGGTAAAAATTGTCCTTCAACCTACCGCAATTTTATTGTGGAGCAATGGGAGACGTCAGAACAAAAATTATAGGGAAAAGCATTAGGCATTTTGGTTTTCTAAAAGTGACTTCCTCAGAAATAACCTTGGAATTTTTCGGTCTTTATCTACAGGTGTTTTCCAAAAAAATGAAACCTAACCTACGCAATTTATCGGAAATCCACTTTTAAAAAAATGAAAATTTACTCAGAGCCGCCAGACTGAAATTGGAAAAGCAGCAGTTTCAGAAAAAATTTTCCGAAAAATGAATCCATTCAACTGCAACTTCTGATATTTAATCTAAAGGGGGTTTGAAAATAGTGTCCGGGGAGCCTCCTAGGGTTAAAGATTGGTCAAACGTAAACGCCACCATCAATTATGACTAAAAATTCTGAAATTGGGGGTTCCTCGTGCTTAGTGTTTTCTCAACTTGGCCCAAATGACTGTTTTTGTCCCCCAGTTATTACATTGTCTAGGTGGGGACACTAAGCATGCTCGCTTGCTTTCTGTACCAAGTTAGTCTGGAATTTCATTGTTTTATTCAGATAGATTTGGGTACAGAAAGTACGCTTTTGCTTGTGTACCTAAATTGTTTTTTAAATTTTTTGTGGTGAAAACGGATCGTCTATGGGTTAGAGGGTCTTTCTTCAGGCTTTTTTGCGTTGAAGAAAAACACCAGTATTCTTCACACTTTTCTACATGCGTGCAAAAAACCCCAGTTTTCTTCGACGTTTTTTCAATGCGAAGAAGAAAAAATCGCAGGTTTTTTTCACGCTTTTCAATCGTGAAGAAAAACCCTAGTTTTTCGGGAACAGTTGACTGGGTTAGCCCTGTTCTACCCAACCTATTGTTCTGCTTATTCAAGAAATGCCGCGAGTGTAGTGTTCGCGTTTTGTATTTATTTACAGTTAAAAGAATTTTGATGTTTGAAGACAAAACACTAAAAACCATCCAGAATAAAAGTTTACAGAGATAATCAGGAACAGGGATAAACAATTACAAAATTTGTTAGTTCAAATTCATATTGAAAGTTTCAAGCTCATTTTCGAAATTATTAAGTTGCACTGAAAATCAACTGGATTTCATTTTTTGACGACTTCTTCTTCGGAATGGAGTTTTCATAGTCGGAAAAAATATCCAAAATCGGATAACCGCATAGGAAACCGAAGGTTTTAAAAGTTGCAAATTTAATAGCAATATGGTAAAACGAAAATAAGATTTTTCATCATAAGATAATAATTCATCGGCAAATTTTTCGTCGATTTTTCATATTAATTAAGAGTTAGCTTTTCGTGGGTTTGAGGTTTGAAAAATAAACTTTATATTCAAATTCGCAGTTCCATAACTTTATCATAATAATATGGACTCATATTATTTCCGGTTTTTTTCCGGTTTCCGAACAAGAATTTTTGGTCATATTTTTTGGACCATTGAGTTATTTTTGCGTGGATGATACAAAACTTCCCCAATTTATTTAAATTTCTTGAGTCAAGGCGTTGTCCCAAATCAATGCAAATTTTGACCTAAATTTGCCATTTTGATTTTTTATAAAAAAATAGGAAAAGTTTGAATGAACCTTGAGATGAATCTTACCTTTGCAGTTGCCTCTACAGTAAGGTGAAATACATTTCAAATTAAACTGTATCATTGTTGACTTTGTTATGTGCGTCTGTAGATAAAGGTTGGACCAATTTCATATGATAAATCACAGATTCTTCAGATCTTTCTCCGCTGCGTTAATTTGTAAAGTTTTGGTTTTCATTGAGCTGCCTCCTGCGGCAAAATTAATTGTATATCTCTCAAATTGTCTCATTGGTTAATTATACGAATTTCATTTTAATTTTTGAATAATTTTTGAGTACAATATATACATATTATTATGCAGCAGCACTTCCAGGGACAAAAATTTCATTAATTATTCCGAAAATTTCATTTAATAATTTCCGAAAATTGGATTATTCACCTGCCTTCGAAAACACAAATCGCGCCTGTGTATCAGTGTAAAATGTATTTGCGCGCCGTTGATAGCACTCACAAAAAAATATCTTTTTGGCCCTTCGATTTACTTGGCAAACACAGATTGTCGGCTCTAAAATAGTCTGAATCAAATAGGGCTAACCAAATAGGGCTAACCCCAAACACGGAGGCGTCACCGACTCGAAAATTGTACAAGCATTATTTTCAGAAATCTTTTCCTGAACAAGCAGCGGGTCTTTTTGGCTATGTAGACCTGAGGTCGACTGCTCTTCGTAGGATCCTGGTTCCCAATCAAAGTTGAATTTTCGATTTTCAATATTTCGAACTGCCACAGCTATATTGGGCATTGCTTACCATTAAGTACTGTTAGTGCCGGACATTTCCACTTTGATTCGAAAACGATGGAAGATGAATTTGAACGTATCATGTGGTTGGCCATGCGAGGTAGCGTGATCAGGGTTCTGAATTTTATGTTTAACTTTCAGAAAAAACAAACAACTAGATGCCCAAAAAATACTTTTTGAAAATTCTCGTCATTGTCTCTTGTTAGAGTGATGATTTTATACAAAAGTTTTTACCTTGAAATCTCATAACTCTCTTCAATTCTTCGCGTATTAGTGGTTAGGAAAAAAGCCAGTTCATCTTTCCTTCGCCTACCGTGTTACTAAATTAAACCCGTGAGTCATTGACCATCGGCCTTCCAAAATGGAGTCAATATAACTTACAAAAATGATTAGTTAATTTGTTTTTTACTTATTATCGTTAGTTCAATCAGAATTAATGTGTTTAAGCTAATTAAAATCAATTTTTATCTATCTAAGGAAAGATTTGAGTTCAAACTTTTATTTTATAATTCGTAAAATTTTCGAAAATTCAAAGCATTATGAAAATTTTAATCATTT
>SCLH01000629.1:213366-254338 GCA_004367855.1 Oikopleura vanhoeffeni
TCTTTCTTTCTTTCTCACGAGAAATTAGATTCCAAAATAATTTAAGAGTCATTATACTAGAGAATTTTGTGGAAAACATATAATTATTTTTAGACAGAGCGATAGAAAATCATTTGAAGTTTTATATGAGGTAATTGCAAATATAAATTAAGGTTTAATTTCATCTTATTATTGCACTTTCCTTTGTAACAGGAGGTAATTTTCGCAACTTTTTGTTTTCTTATCCTCATTAAATGCCTTTAAATTCGTTTAAAATTTTATTTTGTTATTTCATTTGTATAGCAAATTGGCTGAATATTATTTTAAGTTATTGAAAAATTAATGTTGATAATGAAACTTTGCTAATATGGCCGATTTAAAAGTGTGGCAACGCGTTGGCTAAAATCGAGTCTGGGTACAGATTCATGTCTAAAGTCTACGAGTTAAGTTAGTATTTGTAAGCTTTTCTTCCAGAATAAATTCGCTCGATGAAAAATTGAATTTGAAATTACCTGTAGAATATATATTGTAAGTATTTTTAAATCTAATTTTCCATCTCGCTACTGTAATGTAATTAACCAAGCTTGTCTATCTGGGGTGTATTTGCTCAATTCAATTCCATGATATGAAAAATAAGATTTTTTTTTAAATTACACTTAGCTTTATTAAGGGGGTGGTCAACGCAAAATTGGCCAAAAACCTAGTTTTGTAGTCTTTTTCACGCTAAATAGAGATAAGAGAAAAATATGATTTTACCAGAAAAACAATATTTTATTCAATAGGCGTCGAATCAAGATTGAAGTTCATCGCACTTATAGTCACTTCCGTCGGAAATGCCGTTCAAAAATCTTCTCTTTGAAAAATGTAAAGTCTATCTCCTCCCTGAGTTTTCGAGGTATCGACTTTATTTTTTTTCTATGCCTACCTTACAATCAAGGGTTTCAAACCTAGTATCTCAATTTAAAAAAATATTTTTTATGAGTAGCATATAACATGTACCGCGGTATACCGTATATGATATACGCAAAGATCAAACAATTATCTGTAGCTGTTTGCTCAAAGAATTTTGATTGACTTTCTTACTTTCTTTAGCGAGGTCGGGAATTATATTTTTTTGTTTTTACTCAGTTTCCGAAAATATAATTGTTATTCGTTGAAAACTAAGCAACAAAACTCTCAATTTAACTTTCAACAAAAAATATTGATTTCAAGAATAGTACATTGTACTTTCTGGAAAAGTTAGGACTCTAAAAATACCGCTTATCGATTATAAATTTAAAAAAAAAAGTTTTGAACGTTCCAGGAAAAATAAGGTGAAAACATTTTTTTTTCATGATTTGCGTTGACCACCCCCTAAAAAATACTTTTTAAGAAAATAAAACATAATTGGTTATTAAACATAACTTATGTTCAAGTGACGTTAAACACTACAATTGCTGTAATTCCAGCTTTTATTATCATTTGTCATAATGATACGAATTCGTACAACAAAACGTCATAATGTCCCACAAGTGCATGTAGAGAAAAAAATGCCAAAAGAAAAAAAAAAACGTGAAAGTTTAGGTAAAATTATATTCAACATTTCATAACGTAAGAAAAAGTTTTTCTTTCATTTATAAAATATTTCTCGAAAATATTGAGCTAATTATTTATGGATCCATTTTATATTATCAGCTTTCATTCAATCAAGTACATTAAGAATTATCTTTACACTATATCATGAGTTGATTAGTCGTAAGTCACGACTAGTGACCTCTAAAATGACCGCTATTTAATTGAATTTTTTTTATTTTTAAGGGTATGGTGGTTCAAAAATTGACATATTCTCCATGAAAAATAATCAAAAAGAAGCTTTCTAGATACTATTTGGAGTAGCCAATTTGTAGAACTAGCCTTAGGTTTAGCATAGGTTTTATCTTGAAATTATCCTAAATTTTTATCAAAAACTGTATAATTAGTAGGCCTACCTTAACGGGAGCCGTTTTGTCGATAAGTGCTATATTTTGTCTAGTTTGGGGCCTAAACTCAAAATATTAATGTTTCAAGGTCACGTAAAAAAAATATGCTTTGATTTTTTTCGAATGTAGGCTCAAAAGAAAGCCAGGATAACGCTGAAGAAAAAGTTGGCTTCCGTCGACCCGATATTTCGAAGTTTTAGTGGTCAAATTGACACAAACATGATTTTTAAAATAATTTTTTGTTGTTATTTGGGTTGTTTTGTGCTTTCAAAACATAAACGATTGATTTGGTGCATTTGTATAACAAAACAACTGCAGAAAATGTAGGAACCATCATACTCTTAAGTTTTTCTATCTGGAAATGAGTTTGTTCATCATATTATATATGATTCATATATTATTTCTTTAATTAAATCTTCACCATTTTAGAACTTCTTCCAGGAATGCAAATTAAAGTGATCGCAACCGGTAAATATTTATTTTCGAAACTCAGCTGATGAATGATGGTTTTATTTTAGATTATTACGAATCTTCGTCGATTATTATCACAGAAGCACCAAAAAGTGATGGTATAATAATATTATAAAAATTTCAATATTTTTAATGAACAAAATTTTGGTCATTTTTCGAAATCTCTGAAAAAAACTGAACAAAATGTACTTTTTGGTTTTTCCATATCTACAATATATCGCGAGATCTGAATTTCCAAGAACAGCCTAGTGACGAGAAGAAAGAATATTTTCAGCTAAAAACAAATTGCATAAAAATGCGATTAATAGGGATTCGGGCAATCAGTAGAAATTCGGTAAGGCTATAAAACTGAAAGCCCGATCAAATAAAATATTTGGCCATAATATTTTTTCTCTCATTCTGAAGATGAATTGATTGATAAGTTTACAATTATATTTGTCTCGAATAAAAAAACACAAAATTTTACGTCGGCAAGAGTAGTACGCCAAAAATTCGCAGCCGCTAGTCTTTAGTGTACACTAATTTTTATGGCTGTGCAAAGTTGTGATAAAAGCAGGAAGCTTCTATCATGAACTCGTAAGCCCCACGTTGAAGGTTTTACTTGTTCTAACTGTTTGCTTAAAAAGTTTTTATAGAGTTTAGGCAAAGATCAAGCCAAAAATTTCCTTCTTGGAACCATGAACTCTGCGATTGGGGAAAGTCATGTTCTAGATGTGCTCGGTCAGTCTTCTTACCATGGTTATCATTGCACGAAATTTATAATTTAGATGAAAACTTAAATGGTTAAATTCAACACTTGTTAAAAAAATAATTGCAAGGTTAATTTTAGGAAATATCCAATCGATACTTTTGCCTTTATCTGTAATAATGCCATGTTTTCTCACGGGTCTTATTGCCACATCAAGAAATGAACTAAGAAAACGACGTCTCATACCGGGATCCCGATGACTTGATTTTAAAATATCACTTATTTTATTATGCACTTAACCGCACAGAGCCGATATATCTTCTCAAGTGACCTACAGCCCTCCAAAAATTGCAAAAAAAAACAATATCCTAACATTTTGTCCTTCTGATACATTTTTAAAATTTTTCCTGCGGTTCCAAAAAAATAATCGAATTTTTTGGATATTTGGTTCTAATATTACGGATGGTTGAATTTTTAGGATTTTTTGCCTATGTTTTACTTCCAAAAAAATTATTTTGGAAATGAACATGAAACAAAAATGTGAGATTAGTCAGTTTCTCGGAAAGTGTTTTGTGCATCCATAACACGTAGAATAAAAATTTATTAGTACGGAAGTGAAATTTCAAAATCTCTATTTGAAATGTTCATTAGGAAATTTATTTATTACAAAAATAAATTAAATCAAAAATTTCCCACAGAGTAATGTCATAACGCAATATACCTGGAAATAATAATAAAAGTTTAATGATTGGGAAAAATAACAATTTTTTATAAAAGAAATCGTGATTTTTTCAATAAAATTTCGGACTTATTAAAAAATAACTTTTAATAATACATAGATCTGATCTGACCAAACAGGGACGTAGCTCAGATACTTTTGCGTCGTTTCCCGAGGAAATATAACTTGTGGAGACAACTTAGAGCTAGTATCACGTGGTATGCTATATCTAAAATATAATATCTTGCTTTCCAGAGTAAATTTTCTAGAACAAGAGAAAAAATTCTAGAATTTTAAATTTTGGATGCAAAAATGTAACATTTTAACTTCCTTATGCAAACAAAATGGAAATTCCAACTGCCTTGAGGTTTATGTAAACAACCTCCAAAGTTGAGCCGATATATCGGCTCTGGTGCCTTGGCGGAACTTGTTTTTATATCCCTTTATCACACT
Source organism: Oikopleura vanhoeffeni (assembly GCA_004367855.1). Lineage (NCBI taxonomy): Eukaryota > Metazoa > Chordata > Appendicularia > Copelata > Oikopleuridae > Oikopleura > Oikopleura vanhoeffeni. The sequence goes on from SCLH01000629.1 coordinate 217,634, forward strand.
TTGATAAATATCCCGGCCCTATTGTGCTGTGCAATTATGCTTAATTAGCATTATTACCAGCACGTCAGCCCTATGACTACTCTATGACTAGATTCAGCCCTAAGGCCCCAAATATACTCTATATAAACCAAAGAATTGTTCCTTTTAAGCAGACATCTACCAGGGTGTCTCCGCTTATTATTAGGCGTTTTACTATCACTTAAAAACACACTACGTTTGCTTATCAGGGCCAGGATATTTACAAAGTGTGATAAAGTGATATTCCTACACGGGTTAAGATTCTGAAACTCACGTCAAGAATGATCGCAAGGAAAAAATAAAAATAAGTCATCAAATAATAAGTGCTGACTATTTTTTATCCCTTTTTTGTTACTCTGGAGTACTCGTCCAAATGCGATCTGAAATAACACACAAGCATTGATAAATCCTGAAAATTCACCCAAAATTCTGAAAATTTTCCCAAGCCTCCAAATTGAAATAAAAAACCACTGAACAATCTACTGTATTACATTTATTTATTTTTACAAATTTCTAAATATTCTATTCGCAATTAACAAGCAAGTAAGGTCTTTTTAGCAAGTAAAATTCTGTTAAAAAATCATTGATAGAAAATAATTGTCGATCACGTCTTCTTTAATTAACAAATTATATCGGAATGTTTTTTTGAGTATTGCCTACGAAACAAATTTCTATTATAAAGTATGAATTAGAACTGGCAATGTAAAGTATAATTTATTCTGCAGAACCTATCATATGGACCTTCAAAAAATAAATGTTGCTGAAAGTTGACATAATCAGATTGCAATAAAGAGCGCTGATTGACTCACAAATATCATATGTGACCCCACTCTTCAGAATCTTAAATTTTTTGATCATTTAAATCATATAATTTATTTTCAACTTTCGAATATTTTTTCTTTTAATTGGCGAGATAATGTTATAGGTTAAAAGAAAATAAATTCAATTGAGAAGGTTGTTCAATGAACAAAAATAAGATAACTGGCTATTTATAACTTAGCTGTGCAAAACCATCCCGAAAGCTGGGTTAATTCAGCCTCCCGACTTAGTCGAGTTGAAATTAATTCAATTTGGTCATCAATATATATTCAATGATTTTTTGGTAAAGATTTTACTTGTTAAAAAGTATATCTTACATTAAAGTTTCATATTGATATATTTGCTTTCACTATTCGATGATGAATCTGTATTTGAACTGCTTGAGGAACTGCTGCTACTACTTGAACTTGATTTAATATCAGGCGTCGGTGATTTTGAGGGCGAGCTTAGATCGTAGCGAACACTCGGCCTTTGTTTTTCTGAAATTCGATTATGCTTTCGTAAAATATCTCTAACATATTCCACTCGATTTTCGTCATATTCAGGTACTTTAACCATAAATTGCGAAGGATTCTCGAGGATATCATTATAATAACTATTCGTTTCTTTTGATGACTTTTTCACAACAGTTTCATTTTCAGAACTAGAGCTTGATGATTTTGTCAATTTTTTCATTCGTGAAAAAACACTGCTACTATCTGAGTCAATATTTCCGTCAAAAACGTGAGCTTTTTGCATCATATGAATGTCTTTTGAAGTTACACTTAAATCAGAATCAATTCTACCCTCAAATCCGACAAATTTTTTGACAGATCCACTGTTTGAAATTCCACTAAAATCAGGGGAAAATGAGGCGTTTTGACCATTTGGCCCCGTAGTAGACTGTAAAACATCATTATAACTTGGAGGTCTATTAAATACAGCAGATTTTGTTGGAATTTTTGGAAATGGATCTGCATGAACTGAAAAGCTTGTTGTTTCCTCTTCAGAGCTTGACGAAGAGCTTGAATAATTTTTTTTGGAAAATTTCACTCCCAAAGATGGTGAAATTTTAATCTTATTTTTTGTACTATTAGAAGGTTGAACTTTCGAACCCGACAGATCATTGACGGAACTTTGTGATGTCCATCGTTTCACTAACTTTTCGACAGTTTTTGGGTCACTTTTTGATTTTTCGGTTTCAGAAAAGTCGCTGATCGAACTGTTTTAAGGGATGAACTGAGAAAATTATAAAAAACTGGAGGATTTCTCGTAAACAAATAGAACAAACCAGAAAAAAATGAGAATTAAAAACATCGAGAAAGTGTTTAAGTTTTTTGAATAAGCAATAAATCTTGATTTTTAGTATTTATTTACTGTTCTTTCTAAAATGCTTACAATTACAAGTCCTTTCAAATGTTTCAGAATAAATTTTATAAAATACTAATCGTGGAAGTGGTTCTGGGCGATGCGTAGGTTGGAGCACTTAACCCGCACCTGCACGAGATGTCCTACTCCCCCACCTGCGTGAGAGTGTTTCAGAACACAAACATAGACTATCGTGACAATAGAGATTAGGTGCGCAGCGGTCAAAATTCTAAGTTTTAAATTAAAATGATAATTAAAATGATTAAATTAAAATGATTTTCATCTTACAAAGTGTTCCGCCTACGCATTTTTTTTTGTCAAAATGATCAAAATTTTTTCGAAAATTTCGAACATTTTATTTTTCAAAAATTTTATTTTTCAGAAATATAGCAAATTTTAATGTGAGTACGACCTTGCACACAAGAAAACTAAAAAATTGAGCTGATTATGCTCAAAAAAGAATTAGTGCTGAAAATGAGGGTTTTTGAAACTCACTTTCTGACCACTAGAATCTAGTGACTAGATGACCCAAAAAAAAATTTTTGCTCGGAAATTCGATTATCGTCTTTTCGGTGGCGATTACCCCCGATAGCAAATTAAATATTTATCAACAGGTTGTATCTTGTTCCAGTAACTGTTTTAACTGCATTAAACAAAAAATTGCATTCAAATAATGCATTCCCGGTTTGATGAAAATTTCTAGAACTACCAAAATCTTGAAATTAATAAAATAAGGGGAACTATCGGGGGTCTGTTCAGATATTCCGCGGCCAAAATGACACTCCCAAAAATATTTTTGGTCTCTGTGTTCTGAAACCACGCTCGTGCAGGTGGGGTTAACATGGCGCTACTATGATAAATGTTATTATATTCTCCAACCTACGCATCGCTCGGAACCACTTCCACTATTAGTCACTGTGTATCAAAAATTTAAAATGAAAAATATGGATTCCTAATTCCAGAGCTTAATGTTTTATTTCATGATCGATTTCTAAAAGTTATAAATTAACTATTCGCAATAGTCTATTAGTCTAAGCAAATAACTTGCAATTTTATTGCAGTTTTTAATAGAACATCCTTAAAGACTGAGTCGTTATTGGAAAAGTTGTAAATGCAAGGGCTTTGAAGCTATATAATCTGGAAACGAAAAATATCTCGAGCAGTTTCGAATTTTTGAGCTATTTTGACGACTCACTCCAACAACCGGTAATACTCCACTCCTATTGGCATTTCTAAAAGATATTTCTTAAATTTAGGATATAAATTTTTGGTGACTTTAAGTGGCAAATAATAAAATATTCAATTAACAAATCATATTATATATCGAAATAAAAGCTTGTGATTGGTTTCATTATTGGAATATTAATTTCCTTAAGGGTGTGAGTGTCGCAGATTTTGACAGTTACGAAGCTATTTGGATAAACTAGCAGAGCTGATATCCTAAAAACTTTTGCATCTTGAAGAACAACTTCACGGTGATTTGTAATTTAACAGTAATCTGATACAATTCACCTAGCCTACACTCTACGCTTTTAAAAAGCCTCTAAAAGAACACTCAATACGCATTTTCTCCTTCAATTTCACCATTTTTTATTATTTTTTTGTGTCAGGCTCCAAGAAAACGTCACACATAATGCAAAGCGCCCTTCTCGACATTTGCTTTTGCGGCCGAAAAACGAAAACAACAATTATTGATTATATTTATGATGTTAAAGTTGAAAGTCGCTAATTTGTTTTCTTTTGACCCTACCAAGTTAAAAAGTTGCAACCAAAATCCTTAAAGGTGTTAAAATTACGAAAAATATTTTGAAGCATTTTGTCAATTTTTTTTTCGGTTTTCTAATTTTGTCAAATATCAAAATAAAAATGAAAAGTTGACATGGACCCCAAGAGACGCCAAATCAAAATTTCAAAAAAACTTTCTAATGTTTTGTCAAACAAGGCCGTGCCTTTCAGATGCATGTATGAGACAAAACTGTATCTCCTAAACTGTGTGGAAGAGATAGCTTTTGCGCTGAGCCTCCCAAACTGACCAATTCAAAGATTTAGAGCTAAAAATGAAAAGTTGACATGGCCCCAAAGAGACACAAAATCAAAATTTCAAAAAATCTCAAAAATGCATCATGTTATGAAGCTTTTTTGGAGCCTAAAAAAATAATGAAAACGGTGGAAAATGACGGAGAAATTGCGTATTTAGCGATTTTTAGGAGCTTTTCAAAAGCGTAGGTGTCGGCGTAGGTGGGATGTTATCAGATTATGTTATAATCACTATTACCGTGAAGGGTTGTTCTTCAAGATGCACAAGTTTTTTGGGATATTCAGCTCTGCTAGTTTATCCAAAAATAGCTTCGTAAACTGTCAAAATCAGCGACACCCACACCCTTAAGGGAGTGAGTGTCGCAAATTTGAGCCTTTTCCAAGGTCATTTCTCGCCAAACTAGCAAAATTGATATTCAGAAAAACATTGTTCACTTACAGAACCAAACCTTCGCGGTCATTTCAACATAACAGAAATCTTATACATTGCACCTACGCACACACACAAACATTTAATAAGCGTCCCAAGAACACTTATAAACTATTTCTCTGTCAATTTACATCATTTTTGAGTTTTTTTTCGTTTCAGGCTATAAAACAACAATACAAACATCTTCTCGCGAGATTTTTTCACATTTTGCTTTTGACGCCAAAACAGCAAAAAAAATTTATTGATTTATTTATGATTTAAATGAAAGTGCGCTAATTGTTTTCTTTTGACGCTACAAGTTAAAAATTTCACCAAAATCATAAAAAGTGTTTGAATTTACGGAAAAAAATATTTTGAAGCATTTGTCAATTTCAATTTTCCTAAAATTTGTCAAAATTCAAAATAAATAATGAAAAGTTGACATGGCCCCCAAGCAGACGCCGAAATAAAAATTTCAAAAAAAACTCTCTAATGCATTGTCAAACAAGCCTTGTGCTTTAAGTTGCAGTATGAGCCGAAACTGTATCTCCTAAACTTGTGGAGGAGATACCTTTTGACTGAGCCTCCCAAGCTGACCATTTAAAAAAATTTACTTTTAAAATTTACGTTTTTTCGCGTTTTTGTCCGCCGAAAGCAAAATTTCGAGAAAAAGGCGCTAACGCATTATGTGTGAGGCTTCTCCAGAGCCTGACACAAAAAAATAATGAAAGAAATAACGGAAGACGCTCAAATTTGCGACACCTACTCCCTTAACCCAGGTCAACTTAAATTTTTAAGAATTTTTCAAACATAATCAATTGTTCAATTGTTAGATCAGAAATTTTATTGAATCAAATATTATTTTCATAAATGTCCAAATGTCAACCCCTAACTATGTGACGTCCATCGTGCTACAATTTCTTCCCTGCTTTTAATCCTCACCATTTTTGGTCGCTGCGTAGATACCACTGGTTTCGATTTGTTCAAATTTACACCAAAATTAGCCTCGGAGGAGGAAGAAGATGACGACGAACTGTTAGACGAACTAGACTCTGAACGCTTTCGTTGCGTGAGTGAAACCGCGGGAATGCTGGGACCGGATTTTGGCAGCGTTGAAATTTCCGGGGCATTGTTAATTTTTACGGCCGTGAAGTCTTTGTTTTCGAGCTATGGAAAAAGTATTTATTATAAATTTGTTAACCAAATTTGATCTGACGATTGAAAATTGAGAGATAATGGAGAGATAATTCTAAAAACTAAAACTTTTAGATACAGTCGATGACTACTTTAAAACTCATAATTTCATCTTTAAAAGATTCCGCAATAACTCATTATATAAAAAACTTGGTTAATAATTCGTCTTTTAGTAGATTTGCTTCAAAACATGAATTGCGTCTTAAATTCGATTGAGAAAACAGTAAAATTACTAACGCACATTCAGGCAATAAAAATATTTCGATTTTAAAATAAACAACACGCGAGTTACTCACATTTTGGTCAAATTAGGATTTTTTTGTTCTTAAAAATGCTTGAGTTAAGCTGGAAAAAAAAATTTATCCGGGATATAATAATCTAGAGGAAAAATCGATTTAACAACAATGAAGGCGTTTTTTTCGTCCGTGAAGGCGTTTTTTTCGTCCGCGCGTGAAGGCGTTTTTTTTGTCCACAAAAATAAGCCTTGAAAATCTTTGTTTACTGAAGGCGTTTTTTTTCGTCCGCGATTCACTGTCTAACCGGGGGACTAAAAAAAACACAGTAAACGAGAAAACTCAGGCTGTACCAGAACACTTCGTAATATATTTGTTACTACTTGCATTTGGCTAGGGACAACAGATTTGTACTTGTATGTTTATTGTCAAATAGGTTAGTCAAATATGCAGTGAATAGGTATTAGTCACATAAACGTCTCTCAAAATATGATGCTAAAACATCATATTCGGCAATATATATAGCTGTGCAATAGCAGACATTAATAGTCAAAACAAGGCAAAATATAACGTAAAATAATAAGGGAATTTACCCTGCCACATATTGATATAAATTCTCAATTTTTTTGAACAAGAATAACACTTATAAGTTATGAGTCATAACCTCCTTACGGTTTTATTATATTTCTTTAACTCTCAGAATGGCAGACTATTTCTGGACCCGTAGTGACTTCTGTTTTAAATCAAGCGTAAAACCGAAGATTCATTATTAACATATATTTTTTCTTTGTTAATAATATAATTCAAATAATTTGCTACAATCGTATAAAAAAATTTGTGAAATATAATATAAAGGCATCAAATGTGAATAAGAAAATAAAAAAAATTACTCCCATTTCAGGATTTACACAATTAAGTGCATTAGTAATACAAATAATAGCTGTATTTGAAATTTTGAAATTTGTAGTATTAAACCGCTAACACTTTGCCTCTGCTCTGTTTAAAAAAAATACAATGTTTTTATCCAAATCTTCTCGAAATCAGCTTCTTAATCACGAAAAGCGCCCTGAGTTGATTGTATCATTGATAACGAATTTGAGATAACGCATCGAATTGATTTTTTACATCAGTCCTGGATCTGGATCTCTAAAACTTACAAGAAGTGGAAAGATATGTATTCTAGTGTAATCGTAGGCGTAGAACGCAAATCCGTTATCAGATTTCGTATATTTGAGTACTTTTTGAATAAAACAATTCGAAACTAGTAAAGTAAAACATACCATAATCAATTTTTGAAAAAACATACAGCCTGAGTTTTCTCGTTTACTGCGTTTTTTTATTGCGTTTTTTTTTGTTCCGCGAAAAAAACACAGGGCACGGAACAAAAAAAACGCGGGATGCGGAATGAAAAAAAAACAGGGCGCGGAATAAAAAAAACGCAAGGCAAAGAACAAACAAAAACGCAGGGAAATAACAAGCAAAATTTTACCTTTACTACAGCGTGAGTCTTTTCGATTTCTCCTTTTTTTTACCCAGGCGGGTAGACAGCCAAAATTGCCTATACTTTGCTTAAGATTTTGGCTGTCTAGCCGCCTGGGTAAAAAAACGGAGAAATCGAAAAGACTCACGCTGTATAGTAGTAAATTATTGATTTATGTTTTCTTAGGACATTATAAATTAAAAAACTTTAAAATAAATTCCAAAAATTAATAATAACTCTGTAAAAAAATATAATTAATCAAGAAATTGAATATTCCAATACGGTTTACCGTCATCGCTAGGAAAGATCAGCCGATTAAGGGGGTCGGTTCATTTTGACAGATACGGATATGAGCTCTTGATGAAAAACTTTTTACTGGGTTTATATATTTTTCTCAATATACCATCTTAGTAATGTTTTATAATCCAGGCAACTTTTGTTACTGTAAAATTTTTGAATTATTGCTTTTTAAAAAAATTTTGAGTTCGAATTAAACTTTTCGACTTCCACAAATTATGAGAAATTTTTGAAAAAACTTCCGAACATTATAAAAAATGACTTATTTTGTTTCAAATTTTTTTTCAATATTTGTTTCAAATCAATGAAAAACACTCTTCAAAGTAGCCATTCTAACTTTTCGCGTAAGTGACCACATATTTTTTATATGCTATTTGAAAAATCATATGACATGGTTTTGTGATTTTTGGTCGAAAATAATTGGAAATATTTTGAAAATTTTCCTCATTTCTTGTTCAAAATTTTTCAAACTTATTTTTCTGGAATCATCAGCTGAAAATATGAGGAATGCCACCTTTTACTTTATTCAACTATGTCCACGTTTTGTTTTTTCGCTCTTGTTTATACTCTGAATCATAATTTTTAAACGAAACTATGGTTTGGCAGAAATCCATCGAAGCCCTTTTTCATCCAGAATAAAAAAAATTATCACACCGAAACTTGCCAAATCGGTAAGTCGACCCATCCACCGTTTCAAATTTATTTTATTCAACTCATGAAATAAGTATTTTTTTCGATGTGCCAAAATTTCGTTTTTTTTCGTCTTTTTTCAAAATTTTAAATTTCCGATTTTGACGTAGAAATCGTATATAAACAAATTAAACGGTGAATAGGTCGGTTTTCACGGTTTCTTATTGATAAAAAATAAAAAATAAAATTTACTCTAATTTAGACACCTTCGATAGCAAAGGCGCGTTTTTTTAAAAGACGATTTATAAAGTAAAAATAATCGATCTGAAAAAATCAGATTAAACAAAGTGAGCTCAAATGTGGCAACTTTTCTTAGAAAAAGTTTTTACCCAAAAATTTTGAAGTGGCAAAAAGTTTCCCATCAAGAGAAAAAAAAATGAAAAAGTGCAAATCTGTCAAAATGCACCGACCCCCTTAAGAAGATTAAGGGGGGGGCGGTGCATTTTGACAGATTTGAACTTTTTCAATTTTTTTTTTCTTGATAGGAAACTTTTTACCACTTTAAATTTTTAGATAAAAACTTTTTCTAATGGAAGTTGCCACTTACATTAATTATTAACCGTTACAAACGGTCTCGACCACGATTTAAAATTTATTTAGTTTGTTTTTATACGATTTCTACGTCGAAATGGAAAATTAAAAATTTAAAAAGAAGACAAAAAAAACCCGAAATTTTAGCACATCGATAAAAATATTTTTTTTATGAGTTTAATAAAATAAATTCTAAATGATGGATGGGTCAGCTTACCAATTTGGCAAGTTTCTGGGAAATAATTTTTTTCTTAATTCTGGATAAAAGAAGGCTTCCATGGATTTCTGCCAAACCGTAGTTTCGTTAAAAAAATTATGATTCAGAGAATAAACAAGAGCGAAGAAACAAAACGAGGACATATTGAATGAAATAAAAGGTGACATTTTCAATATTTTCAGCCGGTGATTCCAGAAAAATTAGTTTGAAAATTTTTAAACAAGAAATGAGGACAATTTTCGAAATAGTGGCCACTTTGAATAATCTTTTTCGTTGATTTTAAACAAATACTGAACAAAAATTTTGAACAAAAAATAAGGCATTTTTTATAATGTTCGGAACTTTTTTAAAAAATTTCTCATAATTTGTTGAATTCGAAAAGTTTAATTTGAACTCAAAATTTTCTTAAATAGCAATAATTCAAAAATTCTGTAGTTACAAAAGTTGCCTGGAATATGAAACATTAATTAGATGGTATAGCCTATACCGTATAGGGGAATATATACACCCAGTAAAAAGTTCTTCATCAAGAGCCCGTATCTGTCAAATAGCACCGACCCCCTAAAACTCACTAGGGAGGACGTCTTTGTAAATTTTGCAAGTAATTTTTAAAAATTTTATTCTTGCAAAAAAACCCAATAAAATTGCGGGTGTTATAGGCTGCATTTCTTTTGATAGTCAGGAGATTCTTAAATACAAAAACTCAATTAAAGGTCAATTTTTATTTCTAAATGAGCGGTTTTTCTCTATTTTTGACCATTTTCATGTAAAAAAATTCATATTCAGGAATAATTTCAATGTGCAAAATAAGTCTAAATATGTCTGAAGTTTAGTAATATCGTTTAAAAAAATCCAACATCGGATTTAGTTGGAAATGGAGTTACAATGAAAAGAGAAATTTTGAGCAGAATAAAAAAAAGCAGGGCGCGGAATAAAAAAACGCCGTAATTCACGTGTCAAAATTGACTCATCGATTATCTTAAATCAAGGTGAAATTTAATACGTCTGTCTACCCGGCGGAATAAAAAAAAATTTCTCATTACAGCATCTTGACTCTATATAAGTACCACACTACTGGCGCGACAGGTGTGGTGAGACTAGCACTGTATATTGTATGATATATTAAAGTTACTAGCCTCGTATTGATTCGCAGTGCTACTACACCTCGGCNNNAGATCCTATCCTATTTGTGTACTTCGACTAAAACATTATTTCTCAATTTGAAGGTCACGTGATTGTTTTTGGACTTTGATGTGATAGGAAAAAGTCTTAAAAACTTTTAAAGAACCTCCTCACTTTTTTCAAGAAGTGATTTAAGTAATTTTTGAAAAAAACAGTACTATTTTGGCCAACGTTATTTCTTGAATATACGGTCACGTGATCATTTTTGAGCTATACAGTATAGCTCAAAAATAATCACGTGACCGTATATTCAAGAAATAAGGTTGGCCAAAGATTTTTTTTCCATTACAGTATAGCCTATACTGTAATGGAAAAAAATCTTAGAATTTTTTTCTAATCACGGTCAAAAGTTTTTTTGGTGGTTTCAAAATTGTTTGCAAAAAATAAGTACTGTAATACGGTTAAAAATTTCAAAAAAAAATGCACAAACGTCAATTATCAGAATAGTCGATCACTTTGTAAATGCTTCATTCATAAATGATTAAGGGCTCTAAATTGCGATTAAAGGGCATCTGGTCACGCGTGACCAGAAAGTTACTTTTTAATAAGAATCGTAAAAAAAGTTTTACTTGGATTGTTTATTTCTAGTTTTCGCGACCCTAGCTGCCGTAAAATAAGGTAGGAACATCAAAAATCGACAAGCTTAGATTTTAATTATTTTTGGAGCACTAGTTTCTCTGCTGAAATTGACCCAGAAAACATTTTGGAAAAAAATAATGTCCCGTTCTCAGAAATCAGCAAAAAAATCGGCAAAAATTTTTTTGTCGGGCCAACCTTACCGTAAAAGATGTAATAAATAATTTTACCTTTGGTGGTGTTGCTTTAGGAATTGTAGCTTTTTTACTTTTTTGTCTGAAAACTTTTTGTCCTAATCGCTTTATTGTTGAACCTAGATCATTAATTCCGGATCGTAAGGCACCCATACCATTGTCTGGCCGTTTTTTATATTCAATTTCTCTTGTCGGAATTCTCACTGGTTCAGCATCAGACGAAGAACTGGAGCTTGACGATTTTCGACTTTTTATTTCAAATTTTGTTGCTGGTGAATTTCGATATTTTTCTAGATCTTTCTTTATGGCCATTTCATAAGAGGGTACTTTGGAAATATTAATCTTTTTTGCTCGTTTGCCTTCTTCAGAACTCGAACTTGAAGAATTTGTTCTGAAATTATTTAGAGTTGGTTTCGAAACATTAAATCTAGCCGCTGGTTTTGGATGAATTGATATTGAAGGAATTGTTATAGGTATATTTGTCGAGGAATCTGAGCTTGAACTAGATGATATTTTCCTTTCATTTATTTGCATGCCAGGAAACTGACTTTTCACTGCTGGAATATTTACATTTATATCTGAATCAGAGCTTGAGCTAGATGATCGGTTCATTGAGAACTTATTTTGAGGTATTTTTGCACCTGGAAATTGTAAATTAAGTTTTGGTTGAGGTGGAGCATACGAAATTTTATTTGAATCTGAACTTGAGCTTGAAGATCTTGTTCGGCTGAATCCAGGAAGTTTTATCCCTATAGAAGGAGGGTGGACTGGGAATTTTGGTTTTGAACTGGAATCGGAGCTGGAGCTTGACGACTTTTTAATTCCAAAATTTGGGATTTTCTGCGCAGGCATTTCCGTTCTCACTATTGGTTTTGCATGAAAGCTGAGCCCTTTACTGGGCCCAGAACTCGAATCAGAACTGGAACTTGAAGGTCTTCTTCTTTCAAATGTTGGGGCTGAAAATCCCGGAATTTCCATTTTCACTTTTGACTTTGACGGCAAATTATTTTTTCCGCCTGAATCTGAGCTCGAACTAGAAGACCTTTTTCTAACATTTGGAGACATATTAAATTCAGGCTTCTGTATTTTTGGAACTGATTGTTTTGCTTCGGATAGTTTCGGAACATGAATTGTTTTGCTTTTATCATGCTGACTTGAATCTGAGCTGGAGCTTGAAGATCTTTTTCTACCAAATTTTGGCATTTTTATCTTCCCAAAGAAAGATTTTGATGGTTTAGTCTCAGGTTTTTTACCAACATCTACATTTAAGCTTGGAGAAGATTTAATTTTTGGTAAATTAATTTGTAATTTTGGATCTGGAATTTTAACTGTAGGTTGAGGTTTTAAGGCTGAAAACGTCAATTTCGATGAATCAGAACTCGAACTAGAAGATCGATTCAAGCCAATCGATGGTTTGTTCAGAGATATATTCGGATTTTGCAATGCAAAAATTGGCTTTGAATAATTCACTTTTGAGTCTGAGCTCGAACTAGAACTTCTTGTTCTACCATTATGTTTTAAATTAAAATCAACTTTTTGTGCATTAATCTTTTTTGTTTGATTTGGACTCGAGTCCGAGCAACTTGATGAGCTACTTGACGAGCTACTGCTTAGCCAATTTCCTATTTTTTTACGTAATTCAGCGGTGTTTGTAGTGATATTTTTGTCTTCGATCTGCGGATGTTCCCCTATCAGATTAAGAGATCTATCAGACATAGTTTTTATGGATAGACTAGACATTGAATGTTCTCGAAAACGCCTATTTTAGGGTTGCACACGGGTTCCGTCACGGAACTTCCGTGTCACGGGAGAACAAACATTTGTAGTAAACATGGAAAAAATAATCGATGAGCTTCCGGGTTTAAAAAGCATGAAAAATATGATTTTTCAGAAAAATTTTTTTTTTGGCATCTGGTGGTCATACTATGCTATTTGAAAGTTTTCAATTTTATGACTTTAATCTGATGTTTTCCATATTGAACATATATAAGTTATTGATAATTTTAATTTCCGGGAACCTTTTTAGGCCTTATTTTGGTTAAGAAATTTGTTTCCGGTTGAAATTTACCTGATTTTACCGATTCAATTTAAATCAGGTTGAAGCAAGATAAAGTACACGTTCAAATTTGAATTTGAAACATAAAAACCTGAAGTTCCCCGCTTAATTATCACGTTAAAATTTTTTTTGGATAATATTCCGTCGTTTTAAAGTCGAAAATTCCACAGTGCGCAACCCTACCTATTTTGTGTTGGATCATTAAATGAAACATGAAGTACTTTTGACGGCAATGCCACCCATTCCGTTTCCGGTTCTTTAAACTGGCGCTGAACTTTGAATGATCCTAAACTTGAGCTAGAACTCGAGCTAGAATTCGAGCTAGAACTTGAGCTGGACCTTGAACGAGATTTTGAAAATGCTGAATTTTTAAGTCCATTTTGAACATCTGTATCAGATGTTTGTCGTTTTAATGCTGCATTTTTTCGTAAAGATTCACGGGGAATAGTTGTTTCTTCGTATAAATATGTGAAGGGCTAAATTAAAATTGGAAGTGAGAATAAACATTAAAAAACCCGAAAAATTTTAGTCACATTCAAGATCTGCTGAAGTTCAAATCGTATCATTTCTTTCGACTTATTTACTAACTTTTCAAAAATGGTGAAAAACTCCAAACGTCAAGTTACTTGACTCAAGTAACAGAAGAAATTTTGAGTACAGGATAAAAGCGTAAGATGAAAATAACTTTCAGAAAATTGTTCGTGTCCGAATTATGTCAAATTACCTTTTCCTTTTCGTCTTTCACCCTAACTGTATCTGTTGAAGAAGCGCTAGATCTTATGGGAGCCAACCTTTGTAAATTTTCTCTTTGTCTCCCAAATGAATTTGATAAATTACTGGTATTTAACCGGCTGCTTCCCGAGGTAGATCTCACAATGATCGGCACTTTATTGACCGAAGCCGTAATTTGTGATGGGAGTCTAACCCATTGCCTCTGTTGATATTCCTTTTCAACTTTAGTGAACGATTCCTGAAGAATTGTAACTGAGAAAGGGGATATTTTGAGCAAGATTAGATTTTTTGCGGTCTTTTCAGTCCCTAGGATTTTTGTTTTGAGATTTTTTTTAACAAAAATCGGCTTAAATGTGAGACAAGTGATCTTTCATTTCGCGGGTTCTCTTGAGAGTTGAAATGCCGTAACAAAAATCAAAGAAAGCGACTCGAAACCAAAGAGTTTTCTCTGGATACTGGCTTTTTTTTAACGTTATCAGATGTACCGGTTTGTAAAAATTTATTGTTGAAGTACAAATCTTGGTACCGGAAGTTATATTTCAATGAATGTACAAAAAGATATGACGGTACTATGAAGGGGCTTTGAATGACCGCAAGGTGGTGCTAGAGGCGAATTTATATTTCGAGTGAAAACCAGACGTGATATTGTCGCCTGATCATTCAACTTATTAACATATCACTTCCGGTACCGGAAGCAGTACTTTTCTGTAGAATTTTTACCAACCGGTACATCCGATAACATTACATGCAAATGATTATCGATAAAAACCATACGGTTTTCAGTCAGCTTATTGGATTGAGGCTAACGGCATTTCAACTCTCATGAGAACCCGCGGACTAAAAAGTCACTTTACTCACTAATTTTATTATTTTAAAATCGTAAATTTGCGATTTGACAGTTTCTATCATACTGTATTCATACAGCACGATTCATACTTATTAAGATCTGTTGCGGTCAGCTGGAGCGGATCCGTATAAGTGAACCCGACCCTATTATTTCGAGCGAAAAAGTTGTACGGAAAGTTGTACGGTAAGATGGCGCTAAGTGAAACCACAAACCATTTACTACACTCTTAAAAACCTGACTACACTTTTTAACAGGTGTAATTAATTAAGGAGATGACCCCTTAGATGACCCCTTCCTAGCCTGCTCTACGGGATATCATATCCGATACTTATGGGATTATTTGAACAGACAAAAATTTGTCAGGTGGATAAACCATATTTTACGAAAAAAATGGCCACAAGAGCTGAAAAAATTTGGTACCGTTTTCTCGTTTTGTCCACCTGAAAACGTGTCGTTTTGTCAATTTAAAAAAAATAACTAAAAATGCTCTAAAAAATCGAAAAATAGCGCTAGAGAGCTAAAAATACAAGCCAAATGTGCGCAATACTCAATAAGCGCAACTTTTAAAAAAAATTTGGGAGTAATTAGTCACCTGGTTAAATTTTTTTTCAAGAAAAAATTGAAAATTTTTTCGATTTTTTAGAAATCTACTTTTAAACAAAAAAAAATTGCCTGAATGTAGTTGACTGATTACTCATTTATAAGGTACACCTATGCTTTTGATATCATTTTTCGCCATTTAATATTATGTAAAAAATGCTTCGTTTGTATAGCAACCTTTGAAATTCAAAATTTGAATAGAAAATTGAGCGCCGCCGTAATTTACGCGGTTTTGGGACGCTCAAATTAAAGGTTGATATCCGAACAAAGACGACGAAAATTGAGACCAAACAATTATCTTGCCTTAAAAACTCTCGTTCAAATTTCTCCCTGGCCTTTAGCAGGTAAAATTTCTTCTTCACTACTGCTTGAGCTACTTGGTTGCCGTACTGGAGCGGGTACTGGATAACCAATAACCGGTCTTTCAATATATTCCATTTTTGTTCCCTTTCCACGTTTTCGTTTCCATTTCCGGTAACAACAAAAGAATATTATAAGAACTAAAAGTAGTAGAAATAATGGGACAATAATAGCTGCTGCCAAATCGCCCTTCGCAATTCCAGAGCCCAAAATCGGAATTACGGTTCCGAGAGGACAAGTGTATCCATTAGGACAGTCCAGACATAGTCCAACTTTATCTATATTTTGCTTATCACTTTTGAAGGGTTTAATTAGGGTGTCCGCAGTAGAGCAAAATTTTGAGATCACACATCTTCAAAAACTATATTTTACGTAGAATTTTACAGTGATGACGAAAATGAACCGTTATTTTGAAAAAAAATTAACAAAGCTGAATTCTGATTGGTTCAAATTTAAACCAATCAGGATCCCGGAAATTTGAACCGTTCAATCTAAATCGTATCCACTAAAAATAAAATACACCTTATCCGAACACCTCAGCTCGGCCAAAAATCGTTCGTAAGGGTACATGGCTTTATAGGCGTTTAGGCTTATGACTCATAAGTTATGAGCGTTTTCCTCTCCACCAAAAATCGTACGGAAAAGGGTACAAAGTTCGAATATTATTAACTCGTAGACTTTAGACATGAATATGTACCCAGACTCGATTTCCGGCAACTAGTGACCATTTTTATAAAATCGAGCCATATAAGCAAAGTTTCATTATCAACATACATTTTCAATAGCTTAACATAATATTCAGCCAATTTGCTATACAATTAAAAAAACAAAAACAAAATTTAAACGAATTAAAAGGCATTTAATGAGGATAAGAAAACAAAAAGTTGCGAAAATTACCTCGAGTGACAAACAAAAGTGCAATAATGAGATGAAATCAAACCTTAATTTATATTTGAAACTACCTCATATAAAACTTCAAAGGATTTCTATCGCTCTGTCTAAACATAATTATATGTTTTTTACAAAATTCTCTAGTAAAAAGTCTCTTAAATTTGTTGTGAAATATTTATTTCCGTGATAAAAAAGATTTACTCTTCTTTCTATGCGTAGGCGTCTTATGTAATCAGTTTTTTCCAAAGTGTTGACTTCTAGAAATGCTCTATTTAAACCGGAGGCCATACTGTAATGCAATTAAAGTCTTAGAAATTCGTTGCGATTCTTTTAAGGGGTCTTCCGCATGATTTAAGTACTTTTGAAAAAAAATATTATAGTACCAATATACAGTAATTTGAAAAAGTACTCAAATTACGTCAAAAAAATTCCAGGGTCAACTTCAAACGTTTTTAAGACTTTTTCTCATTACACTAAAGTCTGAATAAAAATCACGTGACGAAATAATCCAAAAATAAGGTTTAAAATATTTCATAAATAAATCCTTATTTCTTGAAAAATAAGATAACGTGACCTTTTTGGAAATATCATTATATTCAAAACTCTAAAATTAGCTGTTTATTATCCCACAAATTTTTTCGGCGTATTTGGTACTATTTGTTTACTTGAGCCAAAACCTTATTTCTTAATTTGAAGGTCACGTGAATCGTTTTTGGACTTTAGTGTAATTAAAAAAAAAAGTCTTAAAAACTCCTAAAGAACATCTTCATTATTTCAAAACGTGATTTAAGCATTTTTTGAAAAAAAACAGTACTATTTTGACCGACCTTATTTCTTGAATATACGGTCACGTGATCATTTTTGGGCTTTGGTGTAATCGAAAAAAAGTCTTAGATTTTTTTTCTGATTCCAATGAAAAGTTTTATTTGGTCATTCAAAAACACCAAAAACACCATTTTTGTAATACAGTAAAAACTTTAAAAAAAAAAACGCACAAACGTCATTTTGTCTTCATGTTAATCGATAACTTTATAATTGATCTTGTCATCAATGTTTAAGCGTCGTAAAATGCGATTTAATGGTGAATGGTCAACTACTTGCCGGAAATCGAGTCTACGAGTTAAGGGTACAGTCAGTGTAGTCAAATTAATTTTGCCGTTAAAACTCCTTTGCATCTCATTTGTTTATATGAATTATACTGAAAAAGACTGAATGACAAATTTTTCACGAATAAATCATTATTTCTTTAAAAATTTCATACTATTTTTCATATTATTTGTTGCGCGCTTTTATACTGTAAGCCAGTCGAGTGGGTAGAAACAGTTTTTTGGAATAACTAAAATTAAGTATGGGCCATATAGTATGGCATATCAGATATGTTTAATTCTGTATTTTTGCGTGTTTTTATAAACCGGTCGGCTAGACAAGGCTATTTTTGATTCAAATTCAGTAACTGAATATTTTCGATATTTAAATCAAAGACAGCTTAAGGGTCTCGGTGCTATTTGATAGATCCGTATATGTGCGCTTGATGAAAAACTTTTTACTGGGATAGGGATCCCCTGTTCCTTCGGTTCGCGCTCGTGTTTGACCTGCTTTTGACCAATGAGAGCACCGGATTTCAGTTTTTTGACCGATAAGAGCTTCAATAAGATGTTCAACCACGACCGCGAACCGAAGAAACAGGGTATCCCTATCTTAGATATATTCCCTTCAATATACCAGCAAAGTTATGTTTTACAATCTAGGCAACTTTTGAATTTTCGTATTATTGCTTTTTAACAAAATTTTGAGTTAGAATTTAACTTTTCGAATTCGTCAAATTTTGAGATATTTTTGGAAAAAGTTCCGAAAATTATGAAAAAATTTTCCTTATTTTTAGTTAATTTTTTTTTTAATTATTTGTTTCGAATCAACGAGAAACAATCTACAAAATGGCCACTTTAACTTTTCGAGTAGGTGACCAAAAATTTTTTGTACATGTATGCTCTTTGAAAAATCATATGACATTTTTTTGAGATTTTTGGTCGAAAATATTTTGAAAATTTTCCTCATTTCTTGTTCAAAATTTTTCAAACTAATTTTTCTAATTAACCGGCTAAAAATATTCCGAATGCCACTTTTTTATTTTTTCAAATATGTCTTCGTTTTAAGTAAACTACGATTTGGGAGAAATCAGTTGAAGCCTCGTTAATCAAGAAAAAATATTTCACTTAATCTTGCCAAATTGTTAAGCCCGACCACCGAATTTAATTTAATTCATTCATGTCATGAAAAAAAAAATTTTGATGTGCCAAAATTTCGTTTTTTTCGAATTTTTTTGAAATTTTAAATTTTCGATTTTGACGTAAAAATCGTATGAAACCAAATAAAATTAATTGAATTCGGTGGTCGGGAGCGTTTATTCCGATTTCTAATTAATAAAAAAAATATTCTACCTCAATTTTGACACCTTCAACCGAAATCTCCCGTTTTTTGAGTGTGTTTTTAAAAGTCGATTTATTAAGTAAAAATTATAGATCCGAAAAAATCTGATTATACGAAGTAAGCTCAAAGGTGGCATCTTTCATTTAAAAACATTTTATTGTGGCAAAAAGTTTACCATCAAGAGAAAGAAAATTAAAAAAAGTGGCAATCTGTCAAATAGCACCGACCTTAAAGCTATTAGCTTTGTCTCACCAACAAGATTATAAAATCGTGCAAAAACTAAACTCGGTTTCTTGATACGAAGTGATATTTAGGTCAATTGGCGATGATTTTATTGCGTCTTACAAAATTGTTGTAATCTTTCTGTTGATCTCTGAAAATTTATGTACAAATTATACTTTTCCGTTTTGCATGACTATCGTATAATTCAAATGCTGAGACCCGATAACACTCTAGTCCGAGGTCAAAACTTTTTTTCCTAGATTTCCTCGAAATTATTCTTCAAAGTTTTTGACCACAAGGTAGTCAATAATTTTATCTAAATAATTAATTTAAACCCTAGACTATAGGTCCCAGATGGGCAAGGAACAGGGACACCAGATCCAATGGGACAGTAACTTCCAGCAGGGCATATAATAGGAAAAGATGTTCCTTCAGGACAATATCCTCCTGGTGGGCACGGATACGTATTTTCAGCATCGCAATAAAACCCTGCTGCACACTGATTTGGTCCAACCGAATTTTCTGGGCAAATTTGTTCTGGGAGACATGGTCTTGGATTTAAAGAGTAAACGGGACAGAAAAATCCCGGGGGACAGTCAATTTTTTCCGACATTCCCGAATCGGGACAGTAAAATCCTGCATCGCAAGGTGTACATTCACGAGCACCATCCCGGCTACTGTAAGTGCCGGCTTCACATAAAACACAGTTTTGAATTCCAGCACCATAATCAACATTACTAAGAAAACAATTAACATAGTGTTAGGAAAATATTTGAAAAGTTTAAACATTCTTAATTTGAGTCTATCCGTCAATAATAATTAAAATCCTAGACACTTCCAGTTTTTCGGTATTAAAGTTAATAATTAAACGCTCAAAGTAGCACCGCAAAAGTGGCTTTTGGGCTTCAAGGAGCTCTCAATACTGTTTTGAGTGCAAGGGTTAAGGCACTTCCCCAACCTTCAGTTAAGACATTTAGTTTTTCCTACATGCGAAAAAGGGTTATTATTTTCAATGCAACGAAGGTAAATTATTATTAAACAAGGGTTAAGGAGATACTATCTCCGAGATAGCTCAGTCAGCTACGCTGACTATCAAGGTCACACAACACCACATACAGCATGTTACTTTTTTGCTCACATTCTTAGTTTTTGCAGAAGCTAACCTCCACCAATCAAAACATTTAAATTTGGCAAAAACCTACGTGTTTGTAAATTTGAACGAAATTTTGGTGAAAATTCTAAATAAAAGTCCGAAAAATATCTTTTGAACAGCTTGTCGGAAAAAATTTAAAATGTATATTTTATTTCGAAAAATATACATTTTAAATTTTAGACTATGACATATATTTGAATTGAAAGTCTCGGAAAGTTTTATTTCTGCGCCGTTTGGACACCTGAATTTTTTTCTGCCTATTTATAGGCAAAGGGTGTGAGGAGGTTGAAAAATTTTGTATAACAATTATCATGCCGCAAAAAATACATCTCTTTTGAAGCCTACGGCAGGCTGCATGTCCTTAATAAAACATGATTTGTTTGAAAAGTTGTACGAAAATGACCAGACACTCCAAATAAACTTATATATTTTTGCTCAACCAAATTTTTATTATATTTTTACAATTACCTATGAGTTCCAGCTCTACAAGCTATGCAATCTATTTCGGACTTTGCTCCAGTCTGTCCTAGGGGTGTTTCTTCTGTATAATATCCAAGAGGACAAGGAACTGGAGTGAATACATTTTTTGGACAATAAAATCCTGTCGGACAAGAACATTCTAGCCCACACTGACCATTATCTAGTTACGGGTTGAAACGGTGTTTTATTCAGGTTGGCAAAACAGAGTGATAACGAATACCATTTTTCAAATTTGAACAATGGTAATCAAAATTTAAGTTTTTTCCGAAAATTAAAAAAATATTTTTCAAATTTTTTGCGAAAAATCATACATAATGACGTCCTACGATTTTTGGTATCTCGCTTAATCCTCTTTTTCGATCCCTGGAGATGATAGCCGATTTTAAGTATTATGCACGTTTACGACGAAAAAACAAAGAATCGGACTACCGCCTGAGTTTCACGTGGCGTCGAGACCAAAAGTGATTTGTTAAAAATGACACTGGACTAAAATATAATTATTCATCGGATTTCTGGATAAGTAGCATCATCGGCTAAATCGGATCAAGTACAACGAATCACTTTTGGTCTTGACGGCACTTGAAACTTGGGTGGTATTTAACTCGGACATTACTTCAAATGAGTTTTTGGTAAAACGGTGTTTTGGACATCTAGGAGTCGAAATGGAAAAAAGTTCATATAAATTTTTTTCTTCCCTGATGTCAACTACCCCACCTCCAGGCATTTTTAACATGATCTGAGAACTGTCATTCTTTGACTTTGCTTAATCGCGTCCACACTAAATGGAGACTCCATAATGGAGTATAATTTATGGAGTATTGGTTTTATAAAATAGAAGTTTTTTAATACTTTTTTAAAAATTAAAACTAATTTGAATATTTTTATTCATATTAAATTGAGCTTTTTCAACCATAATCTGACTCTTGTGACAACGGCGGGCAGACATTTGCGACTGCACAAGTACACCCTGCTGGGCAATATTGACTTCTTATCAGGCTCATCTCAAACTTTCCATCAAATCGCCCTCTCTATAATTTACGTAATATTCACTTAATCTTTTTTTTCTATTTTTTCAAGGCAAAAAACGAGTTAAAAATGACAATCTCGGTAATATCCCCTCGGGCACAATGGTCCCCTTTTGTTTGCACACTGTGTGGTTTATTCAAATCGAATGAAACATCAAAATCAAATTCGTTACGATTCTTGACATGAGGAACAATGGTGTACTCTCTGTAAATAACATTCCAGAACTTTGTCTTTTATCTGGAAAAACTACCGAGCCGGATTCAGAAATTAAATTTATCCATCAGAGACAATATAAACCGTTTATAAAAGTGGCAGAGACCCACTCAACATTGATAAAAAACATGTAAATCCTTTGATGCACCAAAAGTTATCAATTTGATGAGTTTATTTTCACGCTTAACAGTATAACTAGAAGAATAAAGGATATAGAACGCTAATGTTGAAAAATGAAATAAACAGGGCAAAAGCTGATAATGACATTTTAAAAAATAATTCTGAAACATTGCTGACTTCATTATCGGTACAAAAAATTTAAATCAGCACTGTAGCATTTTGTACCGATAATGAAGTCAGCAATGTTCCCGAATTATTTTTGTAATCATCACTATTACCTATTGACCTGGCGATTCCATCACACAAAACACAAGCTTTCTATATTATTAAGTTTTCTGGTCATCCTGACAAACGTAAAATAAGCACTAAACTCATCAAATTGATAACTTTAAGTGCAAAAAGTATATTATTCTTAAATTATAATCATACATGATATAATATCACAGATATCCTTTATCCAATCAACGTCACTCCTGATCTCGAAGTGAACTTACTTTTGGACCAAAAAAATCAGGGGCCTAACAGAAACGATATGAATATGCAATTACACTCCTAGGGTAAATCAATGCTAAAAAATGATTAAAATAAATTTATTTTTCCATGAAATACTTCTTAAATACACTTCCGACAAAAATGTCTGTCTCTAGACACCAAAAAAATTTAATGTTAAGTGTTATGCATGCACAAAACACTTTTCTAAAAAATGGCTAATCTCACATTTGTATTTGATGTTTAGTTCCGGAATTATTTTCCGGAAGTAAAACAAAAGCGAAAAAGCCAAATAAATAAATCCCCCATAATATTTGAACCAAATATCCAAAAAAAAATTCAATCATTTTTTGTAACCGCAACAAAATTCTTTATACTCTTATTCTTTTTGGATGGTTTTAGCTATGCTTGAGCCAATATATTAAGTCTGTGCTCACAAGGGTTAAAATTTTTTAACTTAACTCCCACAGTCTTTTTAAGGTCACGCGTGACCGTGACCCGTTTAATCGCAATTTAGGACCCTTAATCATTCATTATGAAATATTTAAAAGTAATCGATCGACTATTTAAATAATTGACGTTTGACGGTTTGTGCGTTTTTTTTCTAGAAATTTTTACTGTATTACAGTACTTATTTTTTGCAAAAAAAATTTAAACCATCAAAAAAGACTTGAGCAGAATCAGAAAAAAATTCTAAGACTTTTTTCCCATTACACATAGCCTGAAATGATCACGTGACCGTATATTCACAGAAAGGTTGGCCAAAATAGTACTGTTTTTTTTCAAAAATTACTTAATCAATTTTTGAAAAAAGGTGAAGTGTTCTTTAGAAGTTTTTAAGACTTTTTCTCCATTACACCAAAACAAAAAACGATCACGTGACCTTTAAATCAAGAAATAAGGTTTTGGGTCAAGTACATAAATAGTGTCAGATTAGCCGAAAAAATTTGTTGGGTAATAAACACCTAATTTAAAAGTTTGAAAACATAATGGTTTCTTCAAAATAGGGTCACTGTGATCTTATTTTTCAAGAAATAATGATAAAATATGACATATTTCAGACCTTATTTTTAAATTATTTCGTCCACGTGATTTCATTCGGACTGTACCGTAATGAGAAAAACGTCTTGAAAACGTTTGAAGTTGACCCTGGAATTTTTTTGGCGTGATTGGAGTACTTTTTCAAAATACCGTATATCAAATTACCGTTAACTTCAAAGTTCATCGTAGAGACTCATAAGTACCCTCAAAAGAATCGGAAGAGTCGGCTTTCTGATGAAAATATTAGCAACTATTGGTCATTATGTACTGAAAGGTCGCCAGAGAGCAACAATCTTCTTGTGAAATCTCATAAATTTGAACTTTTTTGCTCTCTAGTAACCGTTCAGACATAATTCACCCATAGTTGCTAATATTTTTATTTGAAAATCGACCTCTCCGATTCTTTTGAGGGTACTTACAAGCTTCTACGGTAAACTGAAATTGGCCTTGGAACCTTGTCATAAAAAAATAGTTCTTTTTAATTTTTAGGAGCTGATTTTGTAAAAATTTAATCAAACATGCAATTTTTTTGCAGTTTCAGCACCCAAATTGGTGCCGGTTCAATACTGCAAATTTTAAAATGTCAAATTTAGCCTCAATGCTTATCAATTAGCCCTTAATTGTGTGAATCGTGCTAAAAAAGAGATTTTTATATTTCTTATCACCATTTGATGCCTTTAAATTACTTTTTCACATTTTGTTTTGATTACGGATTGTAGGAAATTAATCAGAATTACCAATGATCAAGTGAAAAATAATATGTTATAATGAAACGAAGGTTATACGCTTGATTTTAAACACCACGGTCACGCGTGACCGTGAAAAGACTGTGAGTCCCAGAAGTTGTCCGGATTGTAGAAAGTTAATTATGTTTAAAATAATATATATTGTTTAAAAATTTCTGATAGTTTGCGCCTTTTTGGATATGCCGCTTTTTTATTCACCGCTTTATTTGCTCCTCAATTAACTCTCAGTGTAACTTTAAGGATGTGGGGCACGATAATTGGGCTCTTTTTTACACATTTTCAAGTGAAGTTTTATGAAGAACCTGACGTCAGAGAATAATTAATTTTTTTTCAATACGTAGTACAACTCTTAAGGAAGGTGCCAGTACTTTCAGAGCATCTGATACCTCAACCTACGCTCATAAAAGGGTTTTAGTAGGCGTCCCTAAAAGCACTAAAAGCTACTCCTCATTCTGTCCTCATCACTTTTTCTTGTTATTTGCGATTCAACTTCCAAATATGAATTCGCATCTCCGAGCGGTAGAAAATTACAAAATTTTTGCCCCTAGTGGTCAAAACAGCGTATTTGGGAGCCTCACGCAAAAGCCTACTCCTCCTTGAAAATGTTAGATTTTTTTATTTGTGCTTCAAATTCACGCAAAGGCTGATTAAGGTCTGAACGGTAGCCTTTTTCCAATTTTCCTCTCCAAGTCTCAGGAACGACTTGTGATTTCTAGTTTTTGTTGAAATTCTGAACTTTTTTGAAATTAAAAAAAATTAAAAAATTGAAATTTAACGTTTTTTGGCAGTATTTCGATTTAAGTGTCTACATTCGCAATTTTGAAAGTGACAAATAAATTCTAGATCGAAATTGGTACCTTTCACTTCAAATTTCTCAAAAATCTTCAATAATTCAAACTTATTTTTTTTTTGAAAAAATCAAATTCAGAAAAATCCTAAGCTTTAAAAACTCAGTGGAAAATTCTCTACAAAATGGGGCAATCAAAAAGTTTTCTGAGAAATCTCAATTATCGTCCCCCACATCCTTAATCGCAATTTAGGACACTTAATCATTTATGAATATAGCATTTACAAAGTGATGAATCGACTATTTAATAATTGACGTTTGTGCGTTTTTTTGAAAATTTCACTGTATTACAGTACTAATTTTTTGCAAAAAATTTTGAAATCATCAAAAAAAAACCTTTGAGCGGGATCTAAAAAAAATCTAAGACGTTTTTTTCCATTACACCATAGCTCAAAAATGATAGCTCACAAATAGTACTCAAATTACGCCAAAAAAATTTCAAGGCAAATAAACACATGATCTGTAATGAGAAATAAGTCTTTAAAACGTTTGAAGTTTAACTCAAATTTTGTTGACGTAATTTGAGTACTTTTTGAAATTACCGTATATCGGTACTTTGTTTTTTTCAAAAAGTACTAAAAATCGGATAACGGATTCGTGTTCTATGCCGACGATTACACTAGAATGCATATCTTTCCACTTCTGGTAAGTTTCAGAGCTCCAGAATGAACTGATGTAAAAAATAAATTCGATGCGTCATCTCAAATTACTTATCAATAATAGTTGGTTTTATCTTTTTTTTTTTCTTTTTTTGACAAAATTTTGATGAAAACACTAGATTGTTTTAAAACAGAGCAAAAGCAAAGTGTTAGCGGTTTAATACTACAAATTTCAAAATGTTAAATTAAGCCTTTATTTGTATTACTTATAGACTTAATTGTGTGAATCGTGCTCAAAAGTCGGATTTTTTAATTTTCGTATTAACATTTGATGCCTTTATATTATTTTTTTTACAAATTTTTTTCATAGAATTTTAGCAAATTATTTGAATTATATTATCAACTGAGGAAAAATATATGTTGATAATGAATCTTAGGTTATACTTGAAACTCACGCGGTACGTAGGGTGTCCATCATTTGATACTGGGCAAAAATCAACTAATTAGGATTAGATTTTCAGATATGGGCATTTATGTAGAATTTTATGGTGCGTTTAGTGACATGCTTATTTAAAAATATTTGAAAATTGATTTTTTCAAAAAAAAATGAAGTTGTATTCTGAAAAACAGGTTTTTGACTAAAAAACCACTCCCCTGAAGTTTNATTCAGAAAAAATCCTAAGCTTTAAAAAACTCAGTGGAAAATTCTCTACAAAATGGGGCAATCAAAAAAGTTTTCTGAGAAATCTCAATTATCGTCCCCCACATCCTTAATCGCAATTTAGGACACTTAATCATTTATGAATATAGCATTTACAAAGTGATGAATCGACTATTTTAATAATTGACGTTTGTGCGTTTTTTTGAAAATTTTCACTGTATTACAGTACTAATTTTTTGCAAAAAATTTTGAAATCATCAAAAAAAAACCTTTGAGCGGGATCTAAAAAAAATCTAAGACGTTTTTTTCCATTACACCATAGCTCAAAAATGATAGCTCACAAATAGTACTCAAATTACGCCAAAAAAATTTCAAGGCAAATAAACACATGATCTGTAATGAGAAATAAGTCTTTAAAACGTTTGAAGTTTAACTCAAATTTTGTTGACGTAATTTGAGTACTTTTTGAAATTACCGTATATCGGTACTTTGTTTTTTTAAAAAAGTAGGATTAGATTTTCAGATATGGGCATTTATGTAGAATTTTATGGTGCGTTTAGTGACATGCTTATTTAAAAATATTTGAAAATTGATTTTTTCAAAAAAAAATGAAGTTGTATTCTGAAAAACAGGTTTTTGACTAAAAAACCACTCCCCTGAAGTTTCCTAGAACCAAATTTATTTTTTATTGACAGATTGATTAGTTTCTGATTAGTTGATTGCAACCATCACTGGTTGGTCGTAGTTGTTCTATAAAATATGAATTTTTGAAATTTTTTTTTGTTGAAAATTTTTTAGTATTTTTGAAAATTTGGTACAGTCCACCACCTCTAACTGGAACACTTACCGACCTAAAAAAAGCTTTCCAGTTAGAGGAAGTGTTCCAGTTAGAGATAACCCCTATAATTTTGCTTAGAAAGCTACATTGCATATTTAAATTGCTTTATTTTGTGGTCAAATTCGTTGGTAATGAAGAAAGTTTTGTGTATAACATAATTTATATTACACAGGTCAAATACAGCAGGCAGTTTTGTCTCATTTTTTTGAAAAAAAAACTTGTTATAGAATGTTTGCTTTTTTTTTCTTTTACGAATTTCTAAAACGCTAAACCACTATTTATTGCGTAAAAATTCTGAATTTCTTCTAACACAAACATTTCTCGAAATTTGTAATTCTTCATCGCATTATGGGCTGTACTAGGTTGATATTTTTTAAAAGGCGCCACCCTTTCATGACGATTACGGGAGACCATACAAAGAGTTCGATGAAATTTTTGTGTGCATTCCACTGGCCCAACTAATAAAAGCTAATGGAGAATTTTTCCTTTTTTATCGGACAACCGGATTCACCGGTAACCGGAGATCTATTTATAGCATTTTCGGATAATTTTGAGAAAAAATCGAATTCTCGTTTTTTTCTTCCGGGAATTCACCAAAATTATAGTTCAAGCAGTTAATGTGTAGTTCGTGATATAAGAACGAAAAAGCTATGAAATCAACTATCCGGCTGATTTTAAAGAAAAAATCTGGCGACCGAGATTCGAACCTACCACAATTACTTTCGTGTTATATCCGGTGAAACGGATGTCAAATAACTTCTATTTTCTACATTGAGCTTTTTTAGTTGGCAGTTGAATGCAAAAAACCATTTCTCGATATCAGCTTCCCGTGATGTCATTGAGACAGGGTGACCTCCTTTAAAAAAACATACGCGTTAGAAATCTCGTCGTTTTTTACGTTTAGCTTCTGAAATCTGTTGATAGCGATTTGTAACGAATATTTTTTCATATTGTGAGTTCTGAACATTTTATTTCGAAAGTATCGAGACGAGCAATTTTCCAGAAGCATTACCAGTTTCTTCATGGTTGAAGATATCTTACAAATTTGATCGCACATTTCTGCCATAGCTAGGGTGATAGCAAATTTTCACAGGTGTATGCAATTCGAAAATTTTTGAACCCAGGCCAATTTTTCTCTGAATTTTTCTTCAAACACTTCTTTCTCAATGCGGAAGGATGTCTCTCGGCTTTCTCTCATGGACTGTTTTATTTACTGTTTCTTTAAAATGTAGCAAGATATTTTTGTATTTTTTCTACTCATTTATTATATGAGTTATCAATGATATTTTTATAATGTTTTGCTTTTTCATATAATCTAGTGCCATATCTAGAATTAAAAATGTAATAATGATGTACAAACGCGTTAACGTCTTAATATGTTAACAAGCGCCATAAAAATTTGGCACTTTCACCTCCCATTTTGTGGAAAACCAAAAAATCTGGGATTTCGCCTTTTTGGGCTTTTAAAATATTATTGTTTTAATAATAGATCAGTTTTCAAAAGGCTACATTTTTCATGCTTTCCCAGTTAGAGTGAAACACATAGCGACCCTAAAAAAGCGTTTCCCAGTTAGAGGAAGTGTTCCAGTTAGGGGTGTTCCAGTTAGAGGTGGTGGACTGTAGTAAAAAAAAAATTTTAAAAAAAATGTTTTGCGGGCGTTTCAGCCAATTTAGAGCCGTTTCAGCTCATTTTTTAACAAATTTAAATCAAAAATATACAAACCCCATCTTTCGGCCTTCGGCCGATTTGAGGCTCATTTTTTACAAATTTGAATTATAAACCTAAAATTCCCTATTATCGGCCTTCGGCCGATTTGGGACTCATTTTTCAACAAATTTAAATCAAAAATATAAAAACCCCTTCTTTCGGCCTTCAGCCGATTAAGGGCTAATTTTTTACCCCTGTGAGCACAGAAAAAAAAGTTCCGCCAAGGCACGTGAGCCTATATATAGGCTTTATTTCAATGTTGATTACAGAAAGCCCAAGGTAGGTGGAGTTTCAATTTTTTGCATAAGGAAGTTGAAAGGTTATATTTTTGCATCCGACGGTTTAAATTCTAGAATTTTGATTTTTAGTACTAGAAAATTTAGTTACACTCAACACGATGCGCCCGGCAACAAGCGTGGAAATTCATTTTTTCTGTTATAACTCATTTATTACTCACGTGCTTCTAGAAGCAATTAAATTGGATTACAATATTTTGCGGGGAATCGCGCAATGTCCAAACGTCTCTGAGTAACAGTTAACGTCGCGGATCCAGGAGCAACGTGTTGGCCGTACAAGAGCAAGGTATAGCATTTCACGTGATACAAGCTAACAGTGGTGTTCACAAGTTATTTTACTTTCGGAATCGATGCACAAGGATCTAGCTTACGTCATCGTTTTGTCCGATTTGATCTATATATGACCAATCATAAATTATTTTCAAATAGGTCTTAAATTTTGATGAAAAAATTACGATTTTTCATAAAAAATGGTTATTTTCCCTCATAAAAGCAGATAATTGCACTTCTGATATGATTTCTATGTGGATATACTAATCAAGTATCTTTGTGAACAATTTTTAATTGCTAAAATTAATTTTTAAATAAATAAAAATTTTTTGTGAAATACTTAAATTGAGAATTTTGAAATTTCACTTCTGAAAAGAAATTTCTCTTCCTGTTTACTAATTAATTTTTGTTTTAAGTGTCAAGCATGCACAAAACATTTTTTTAAAAACTGGCTATTTTCAAATTTTGATTGACTTAATAGGTCGCATTTGTTTTTTAAGAAGTGAAAGATTCGAAAAAAATCGGAAAAAAGCCAATTTGGGGCTTATTTTTTAACAAAATTAAATTAAAACAATCCCCTTTTATTGGCCTTCGGCCGATTTTGGGCTCATTTTTCAACCAAATTAAATTAAAAACATAAAAGTCCCTTTTATCGCCCTTCAGCCGATTTAGGGCTCATTTTTCAACAAAATTAAATAAAAAACATAAAATCCTCATAAAACCCCTCCGAAAGTCAAAACTCATATTTTGATGATCAGACCAATCGTCATGACACGTCACATAGTCGTAACAAAACGATTTTTGGCCGTTTTTACGATTTCAAGCTTAAAAATCGATCTTCTCCGAAATTTAATTTCAAAAAAGAGCCAATTTTTTGAAAATTACACCTTGTTACATTTTTAAGATTCGCAGTAAAGTTTCTTTGAAATTTCCGTTCATACTCTGAAATATCATTTTTCGCAAAAAAAAAGGGGGCTCAGATTCAACTTAAGCTCAGAAAATGATTTTCACTAGGCGTCCCTAAAAGCACTAAAAAGCCGTCTCCTCATTCATTCCTCATAATTAATCCCACTTCCTACTTGAAAATATAGAGAAAATTTTCGATTTGTGCATTAAATTCACCGCAAAGCCTGGCTTATGGCCATATTAGAGCTTTTTTGTCATTTAAAGTCTCGGAAAAGACAAGTCAATTCTTCGTTTTTGTCGAAATTTTGAGATATTTTGAAAAAATTAAAAAGTTGAAGATAACCGTTTTTGCCAGTGTTTCGACTTGAGTGGCTTCATTTTCAATAGTTAAATGTTATAAACAATTTTTTGTTAAATGTTATAAACAATTTTTAGATCGAAATTGATAACTTTTATTTCGAATCTTAAATTTTCTAAATTATTATTTTGAACATAAAATATTTTTCTATGTGAAATATTTTTTTATTATCGAATAAACCGCCGCGGTGGCTTGAGCTACCACCATTTTTTTGGCACATAAATCTCAAATAGAAGGTGTCATATTACACTTTTTTGGAAAGTTCCATTTTTTTTCAAAGTATTTTCCTACAACTGGGAAAAAAATTTTCGCAAAAAAAATTTTGCAAACGGTTCAGACAATTTAAAAAATTGAAAAAAAATTTTTTGAAAATTTTTCGAAATTTTTTTTTTCATTTTCTCAAATTTGTCTAAAACGTCTGCTAAATTTTTTCATCAAAATTATTTTCTAGTTGTAGATTCCAAAAATTCTTAAAAAAGTGTAATATGACAACATCTATCTGAGATGTATGTACCAAAAAACTGGTGATCACTAAGTTCAACAAGGCGGTTAATTTGATAATGGAATAATTCTTGTCGGATCAAACGGGCATTCTTTTTTTCTTACTTTCACGTTTTTTTTCTCGGAAAATCGAGGTTTGGGGGCCAAAAATCATAATTTCAAATTTTTTTGTTTTTTGTCACCAAAAGTGGTGTTTAATCTTCATTAATAAGTGGCGTTGCACCCAAAAACTTACCGATTTGGCATTGTTTTATAATATATTAAATACAGTCCACAACCTCTAACTGGAACACCCCTTAACTGGAACACTTTCTCTAACTGTGAACGCTTTTTAGGTCGGTCTATTGTCATCTTAACTGGAACAGTAAAAAAAATGGTGCTTTTTGAACTGATCTTTATTATGAAACAGCCACTATATTTTTTAAAGGCTCCATAGCAAATCCCATATTTTTTTGTTTTTCCAAAAATTGGTACAAATTATTATGGCGTTGTTGACATTTTAAGATCTTTAAGGCGTTTGTGACATATTATTACATTTTTTTGAATTCTAGATATAGCACTAGATTATATTTCAAAAAGCCTAACGTGATAATAATATTATTAAGTTAACTCATATAACTTATATCTGATTAAGCATATAAAATGAGTGATAAAAAAACTACAAAATATTCTTGGCTTAATTTCACGAACGAGAAACAGCGAATTAAAAAACAGTTCATGATGAAAAAATCCAAAAACATCCCTTCGAATTTGCCAGAAAGTTTTTGAAGAAAAATTTCAAAGAAAAAATTGGCCTGGGTTCGATTCACCTGAAGAAAAATGAAAAAGTTGGCATAAATTTTGAAATACTGGATTCGAAAGAGAAAGCGATCGAATCAACTCTTGCCTCATTCGGAAAATGTAATCAGGAAAATTTGCCGGTCTCGATACTTCGAAATAATTGTTCAGAACTCACAAATATTTGAAAAAATATTTCCGTATCAATTCGCTATCTGAACAGATTTTCAGAAGCTTGAAAGAATCCGACAGATTTCTAAGTACAGCCCATGATGCGCCGATGAAGAAATTACAAATTCCGAGGAAATGTTTGTGTTTAGAAGAAATCAGAATTTTGACGACAATAAACAGTGCGTTTAGCGGTTTTAGAAATTCGTAACAAGAAAAAAAACAAAACAAACTTCTACAACAAGTTTTTTTTTCAAAAAATGAGACAAAAACTGCCTGCTGTATTTGACTTGTGTAATATAAATTATGTTTATACACAAAAACTTTCTTCATTTACCAACGGAATTTGACCACAAAAATTAAAGCAATTTAATATGCAATGTAGCTTTGTAAGCAAAAATTATAGGGGTTATCTTTAACTGAACCACTTCTCTAACTGAGAACGCTTTTTCCGGTCGGTAAGTGTTTCCAGTTAGAGAGTTGTGGACTGTACTGAAAAATACGCTATATTTTGATCAAGGGACAACCAAGAAATTTTTCATAATTTTTTTTCCATTTTTTTGATTCTATGGCGTCCAGAAATAGTCTGCAATTTCTGATAGTTAATTATGAGCAACAATTCAGACGACCAAACTCCGTGTTTTTTTGCAAGCAAATACTTCTTGGTTCGGACTCCAGACGTGCTAGTTGAGTCCCAACACGAGTCGTGTTACACGACCCTGATCACTTTACAGAACAGGCTGGGAAAAGGGAACGATCCCCAGGTTTTGTGGTTCCCTCTTCCCTTCAGTTTTCCTAGCCTGATACAGAATGAACTCATCTTGCATCAATGTCCATTCACTTGCTTTTCCAAATGATATCTCATAGATATCGAATTTAAATCAAACAATTTTTGGTAGAAAAAAAAATCAGAAGTCGATCTCAAAATAAATTACTAATGGGGAAAAAACATTTAAATGAGAGTGATAGCAGTTTTGAATTCGCTAACAATTTTATGAATGAACAAACCAGTTACTTGAACAGCGAAACTGCAGAGATTCAAATTGAAAATATAGAAACAGAAGAAATACAAGATGCAATACCCGAAGAGGTTAATTAAAAGTTATACACCGTATCGAAGATTATTACCTACGTGTCCCGTAGAACTTTGACGTCAGAGACCTAAAGAAATCGTGTTGATTTCATTGGTCAATACCCATTGACTCTTGTGTATTACCAAATCAAAACAGGTCCTAGACGTGTCTCTGACGTTCAAAGTTCTACGGACACGCTATAATCTTCCGTATAATTAGCTGTGCTTTTTCTGAGAAAAGTTTATTTAGAATTATGTCAGGATTTAGAATAATCCGTTTTTCCAAAGCTGCTGAAATCTCGTGTCGATTCAGACCCTGTTTTCATAATTATAAAGCCTTTATATTTGAAAAAGATGCCCATGGCTTAGGCTGTCCCAGGTCACTTGTCTTTTTGATGTTTAGTCGGAAACTTAAAAATAAGAATACAGCAGGGTCCGGCGGATAGGGTGAAATCCGGCTAATAGGTGAAGGTTTTGAGCGAAAAAAACTTTTCCGGCTGATAGACGAAAGGCAAAAGATTAGGTTTTTTTTTTTCAAAACTTCCCAGGCAAAAAGATAGGCGTTTTCTGGAAAAGCCAAAATATAGGCATATTTGAGAATTTTATGAATGACAAAACTATTCAATTAATTTGTCGTTCTTCTTCTATTTGTCTAGCATCAGTTTGATTTGCCTCAAATATCGCACACACTTGTTGTTCAAATAATTCCCAGCATATATTATCATAGACCCTTTTTTTCACGATAGCTTATTTATTTCTTTTCGTTTGAAAATCTCAGTGAGACACTTTTCCTTCTTGGGACAATATTATCTGCGATTATAAGTGCAGACTAACCGAAGGTACTACACCATTTCTTTGTAGTGGTAATATAATACCAATAATATGGATAAAACATAATTTCACCAATTTTCCAGTCTGCGTTCGATATAATTCAAACCCTCAAAAGCTGGCAACGTTCTCCACCCAAGTCGAAGTGGAGTAAATATTTTTTCCAGAATATTTAAATTTTCTCCCATGGTACGAATCATATATAAAATTTCTTTCTCCCTTGTCTAAAAAACTGTACAATTATAGTCCAGTGACTATTGTTTCCGTATCTTAGTGTGGGATAATAACGGAAGGAAATACTTCTTAAAGCTTAAAGTCCTCAAAATTATGCGGGGAGTGCAATTAATCTGAAAAGTATGTTTCTGAGCGTCTATTCAAAACCGTACTTCTCTGCATTTATATTAAAAATGGTAGCAAAACAATCAGCCTTAATTCTCACGTCTGAATCTACCCTTTAACTAAATTATAAAATCTAGACCTTGTTTATTGACCAATCAAAGCGTATCTCCAGCCCGTCTCGGCGGATAGGTGAAATCCGCTCTAATAGTGTGAAGGTTTTGAGCGAAAAAACTTTCACCTATCCGCCGGACCCTGCTGTAATGTACAGAATTTAGCATTAAATTTTTAGAAAATTCTAGAAAAAAATGCAGTATTTTGATTGGCTAAAATTTTTTCTTCAAATCACAAATTTATGCTGGTTGCATGTGGGGTTAATTCGTTGCGATTCAATTTGTTTTTAAGGCAAAGGATGAGAATGACTCAAAAAGAAGAACCTGCTCTAGACGACTCAATACTTATAGGGAGAGAATAATCCAAAGTATTCTCAGCAGGTAAAACTTACCTGAGGAAACACTTATTTTTTATAGAAAATTATTCATTTCTTACTTTTTCGGAAATATTTCGCAAGGTTATTATTTTTTATTTCGAAAAAAGTGTTTTGCTTCAATATTGATTTTAAACGCGTTTTTATCAGACACACAAATTATGTGACACAATGCTCAAAAGTACTACAGGGGGGGCCCAATATTGGCGATATTGGGACAGAAATAAAGTTTTTTGTTCAAAAATGAAAAACGCGTAGACGTTCGAAATGACTTCATTAACAATCGGTTTTAATAAAATATATCACCAAAATGCGTAAAATTTGATACTCCACCAAAAGCAACGAAAGAAAAATTCTAAAAAGTTGATTTAGGAAATTTATTCTTTGAAAATGACGTCATTCATGACGCACTCAGAGTAATTTGTAATAAAAACGCCATACGCCCACGCAATTCGGCGATATGGGCACTAGAAGTTTTTTTAGGTAAAAATGAGGAAATCGCGTAGGTTTTTTGGGTGATATTGGGCCGGGGATATGGAGCCTCCCCCTGTAGTAGTAAAAATTGATCGATGCGGAAAAATAAAAACTGTACATTAATTCGACATTTTATATTTTTCTCCCTGTAGAATATTCTTTCTAACAAAATTTGATATTGATGTGGTTCCATTGAAACCAGGCTTGTAAAACGTAGGAACTGTTCCGAGCAAAATTGAAAAAAAATTAGTTAAAATTTCCCAAGAAATCAACGAAACGACTATTTTTGATGAAAAATGCCAATTTCGAAATACACGTAAGTTATTCGGAAATTAATTTGAAAAAATTTTAGAATGACTAATTTCAAATATTGACCTTTGTATGAAAAACGTCGTTTTGTTAATTTTCTCGGCGAATTTTCACTAAAAAATATCGAATTTATTTAATTCATACTGTAAAAACGCGAAATTTGATGGCGAACAAGAATATCCCTTTAGGAAGAAGGTTGTTATTTTCTAGTTTGGTCTAGTACATTATGTACGTTAAGGGTATCCCGGTCCTTAATTTGACATATTCTCGATAAATTATTAGCCAAACACGGCTTCAAGGATATTATTCAGATAAGCCAATTTGTAAAACTAGCCTTCATCTTGCGAAAAACATGTGTCAAAACTTTTTTGCATGAATACACTCCCAGACACATTAGCGAAACAGGGAGACCCAAGCCAAAATTGAAATTCTATCTCCTCTGAAGTTATATTTTAAAATAAACCTTAATTTTAACATAACCTGCATAATTAGTATACAAAATTTCTGTGGAGGCGTTTTTGTCGATAAGTGCTTTAGTTTTTCTAGAATATGCGATAGTCTATCGCCGATAGACCATCGTTTTTTGACATTTTCCATCGAAAATTCTATCTCCTCCGAAGTTATATTTCAAAATTCACTCAAA
>SCLH01000629.1:268089-281399 GCA_004367855.1 Oikopleura vanhoeffeni
AAAAATCTAAATTCCGGGCCCGAACGTCGATTCTCACGTGAATAAAATAATCATTCGTGAAAAATCGTAAAAATTGGGTCATGGATAGGGAACGAGTATTCGTAAATAAAGTAACAAATGAAAATTATGCTTAAATATCAATTTAGTTATAAAAAAGTGATTTTGGTAAGCCATTTTTTGGCCACTAGAGGGCTCAAAAAGTTTTTTTAATGCTCAGAATCAATTTCCTTGGGGTATATTTACCCTGTAAGGTCAAATAATTTAGGTCAACGGTTATGGTTTAGTCAGAAAGTTTGCCGGTTCGCTCCCTAGTCATGGACGAAGGCTGACAAAAAATTATAAGATTAATTTTTGGCACTTTTCTAGAGGTTGGACAGCCTATTCCAAACCTGGAAAATATTTTTTTTAATCTCAAAGATTCATCAAAACCTTGTCTTTGCATACAAAGTATAATGAAGTTACTACTGTTCTCCGTTTATTCTTGAGACGCAGTTTAAACAGGTCCAGATTGCCTCGACCACCCCGTTAAGCGACTAAAGTGAGATTCGAACCTATGAACTTCCGGTTTAAAACGTCTTTTACCGGTGGGCCGGTTGACCAGGAAAAAAACAAAAAAAATTTTGGTCGCCACAAATTTACTTGGCTACACATAGCAGAGAACCGTTTGTTGATATCTGGTATGGTCTTCGAGAAAAATGACTGAGTAGGGTGGGTTCTATTAAAAAAAGCTACCTTACTACCATAGCCGGATTGAAAATACCGATCTCCACCTCGAATGGGCTCGTACGGCTAAATTAAAAAGTTGGTTGATTTGGCGGGGACGATGCAGTCAATCATCCACTTTTATATGAATGCAGGCTGTATTATTGGCTGAAATATAAGATAATTCTTCTGAATAACACCAACCCAGCCATACATCTCCTCGCATTTAGCTTTATTTGAGTCAAGGCTTACAAGCGAATCCGGGGTGGAGATACCTATATACTAAGGATATTTTTGGGAACTGGCAGCTGGGGACTCGAAAATTCACAAGTTTTCTAATTTCAACAACGTTTAGTTTCTAGGATAAATTCCAAGCTACCGGTTCCTGAATAATAATAAGCAGCATTGAACGGACCAATTGATTATTAAATCAATTGAAAATTGTCTGGTTAGTTTTTTGGGAACCTGAAGTGTTTTTTTAATTAGATTGAAGTGGATGCGCTATATTATGGAAAGGCTTTAATGAAGTCTTTTTAATTCCCATTCACAGTAACTGTACCCTTATCAGTACGCCTTGGCTCGGCATTTAAATCATATAGATGAGGGGCGTTTGGATAAGGGTACACTTAAGGTCCTCGGTGCATTTTGACAGATTTGCACTTTTTCAAACTTTTTTTTCGTCTGATGGGGAGAACTTTTTGCCACTGGTCAAAATTTTCGGAGATAACG
The DNA here is from genome assembly GCA_004367855.1 of Oikopleura vanhoeffeni. Lineage (NCBI taxonomy): Eukaryota > Metazoa > Chordata > Appendicularia > Copelata > Oikopleuridae > Oikopleura > Oikopleura vanhoeffeni. The sequence goes on from SCLH01000629.1 coordinate 269,521, forward strand.
TGTCGGGAGGACACAATGCGGCAATCTTACTTTGTATATATATATTTCTTCAGATTGATTATTTTACTTTGAATAAAATCGCCTGTTATTTGAAAAACACTCAAAAAAACGCGCGTTTGCTATCGGAAAGGTGTCCCTAATTACGAGGGCAAAATTAATTATTTTTTTATTTATAAGCCCTAAATACGTCTGTCGACCATTGAAAAATTTATTTATCTTTTACAAATTTCCATCAGCGATTCTTTAAGGTCAACAATCGAAAAATTTAAATTTCTGAAAAACGCACGAACGAAGAAATTTTTGCACGATCGAACGATTCTTTTTCATGAGTTTAATTTATCATTGAGATGTGCGACAGGTCTTAACCTAATTGGGTCAATCTCGAGTGAAACTAGAAAAACCAATACACATCACTCATGCATCACAGAGGGCTTGAAACTAGAATTCGACGCAACCGAATTTCATGTCAAAGTCATGTATGCAAAATATTTACACCAATATGCGGAAAAAATTTACCAGATATATGTAGAACAGTAGCCCATTCCCTATATTTCAGCTAACGATTCATTGAAGAATAAGTTTCAAAAAAGATTTTGAACCCAGAAATGAGAAAGTTTTCCGGAAACTATTTCGTAATGATTTTTACCTAAAAAATCAACTGAGCCATGTCATATGGTTTTTTTCAAAGCATATAAAATATATGGAACACTAGTCCGCAAAGTAAAGTAGCCACACTTCTGTAGAGTTTTTTCTCGTTGATTGAAACAAAATATTGAGGCAACAAATTTTGAACGGAAAACAAATAAGCATCTTTTTCGAGTTATGTTTGAACTTTTATCCCCAAACTTTCTCAGAATGTCGACAGAAGTTAAATTCAAAACGTCAATTATTTTCTTAAGTGGTATTTGGTGGTTCCTTGACATTTCCCTTTGCAGCTATTATGTCATAAAATTGAACAAATCAATTCGTTTCCTGTGTTTAAGGTCACAAACAACCAAACATATATAGCAACAAAAAAAAATTGACGAAATTTGTTCTTGTTGATTGTGATTTTTTTCCAATGTTATCTTTATTCTCCAAAGCTCTATGCTTCAAAAATAACGTTTGTGTCAATTTTGACCACTAAAACTTCGAAAATATCCGGGTTGACGTAAGCCAACTTCTTTCAGTGTTTCCACTCAGCTTTCTTTTTGAGCCTACCTTTCGAAAAAATCGAAGCACATTTTTTCGGAAATGTTTTACGTGACCTTGAAAAATTCATATTTGAGTTTGGGGTCGAAATTGCCGAAAAAAACGCCCATGTAAATTTCATTTGTTCTGAACTAGCTTTTGCAAAATTTTGAGCTACGTTGCAAATTTAACTGGGAGGAGTAGGATTTTTCTAGACGTAAGTGTCCAAAAACGGTGGTTTTTTGGCATGTTCTAGAAAAAATATAAAGCACTTATCGACAAAAAACGCACTGTAAAGTTTTGTTGTTACTATTATTCCAGGTTATGTTTAAATATTAGGTTTATTTCAAATATAACCTCAGAGGAGTAGGAATTTCGGAGTTTTGGCTTAAGGTCTCCTTGTTTAGCTACATGCTTTATGGGAGTGTAATTCATGCAAAAGTTTTGACACATGTGTTACGGGGCAGGATGAAGGCTAGTTTAACAATTGGCTAATCTGAATTATATCTTCGAGGCCCTGTTCGGGCTAATATTTATCGACGAAATCGTCAAATAGAACCAGCATACCCTTAGGGTATCCCGGTCCCTAAATTGACAATATTCTGATGAAATATTGGCGGAAACCGGCCTGCGGGATATAATTCAGATTACCAGTTTGGAGAACTAAAGGCCTTCAGCTGCGAAAAAATTTCCAAATTTTTTGTATGACCACACTCCTTCACACATAAGCGCACAAGAGCCACCTAGCCAAACGGAAATTCCTACTCCTCTCGAGGTTATATTTGAAATAAACCTAAATTTTAACATAACCTGTATACCAACTTTGTAGGAGCGCCTTTGTTGATTAGTGCTTATTTTAATCTAGAATATGTAAAAAAACGGTCCAAGCAATACGCTGGTTTTTTGGGATACCTACTTTTTTTGCATCGGTAAAAATATCTAGTCTCCTCCTAGTTTATTTAAATTGTCAAAAAATTACGTCAATTTTTGCAAAAGCTAAGCCTCTGAAACAACAAAACTTTGTAGGCGAGCGTTTTGTGTAATTTCGATCTAGAAACGAAAAAAGTATGGAATTGTTTCAAGGTCACGGGGAAAAATGTTCCGAAAAGAAATGTGCTTCGATTTTTTGTCGAAAGTAGGCTGAAAAGAAAGCTGAGAGGAAACACTGGAGAAGTTGAGTTACAGGTGCTTCCGTTAAGCCGATTATTTTTGAGTTAGTTTTTTAGTGGTCCGAACGATTGACAGCCGAAACGGTTATTTTTGACATAAATGAGAAAAATTTAGAAAAAATCGAAAAAAAAAAACGCCAAATTTCGAAAAAAATTTTTTGTTCGTGCATTTGGTTGTTGTTTGCTATGCGTTCATGACATAAACAATTGATTTGGTGCATGTTTATGAATCGAATAAAACGCAGAAAATGTAGGAACATGGGAATACCCTTAAAGAAGCGCCATAAGCAAGCGAAAATCGCCACTATAATTAAAAACAAGTTGCCTGGGATATGACAATGATCACTTTGATGGTCTATAATGTGGGAAAGAATGATAATGCAGAGTCGAGTGGAAAGTTCGTTTCATTCAGAGAGCGACATATCGTATCTTGTCAAAATGCACCGAGGCCCTTAAGTGTACTGTAAATTGTTTTTGAAAGATATGTTGAAGTTCTACAAGAGTAACCGTTTTGTTCTAAGTTTGGACTAAAAGTCTTCGTAATGTCATATTTAAAGCAGTTCGTTCAGTTCTGTCATGGCGATTTCGAATAATTCAGGAATCGCAGTAATATAATCATTCTTGTAATATAATCGAGCATGAACTAAAAGTATCAAATAAAATATTGCTATACATGTATGAGATTATATATAAGAAATTTACATGTAATATAACGATAGAGCGGCCTTTTCAATTAACCCAAATATAATATACAGATGCCCACAGAGAAGAGCTGGGTCTATTATTATAGTCTAGTCAAAATCAACATCACCTGATATGTTCCACTTCCCCAAACACTTTGATAAAATAAATTTTCTTTAATTAGTCCTTGTGATTGAGTCCTAAACAGTCACATTATAGTTTTTTCCGCAAAAGTAGCACGCCAGCGCAACACATTTATATAAACGTGTTTATAAATTTCACAGACTTGTATTGTAACTATAACAGGGCATGTTTTTGTCGTTTTCTCAGTATTTGCTTGAAATGCTGGTTAAGAAAGTACCCATCGCGAAATTAAAGTCTCTGATTTTAACTTCCTTTAACTAATTAGACCAAAAAAATAAGATTGGTGATGAACCACGATTTTTTGTTCACCAGGTGGCGCAGGAGCGCGTTGGAAGACCAGAACCTTTATGAAAAAAAATCTCGGAAAATTTATTTTGAAATTTTTTTTTATTTTTTAGGACAGCACCGGACAGGCAATGCGCACATTTATTTTTTTTTCAGATTTTTTATTTTCTTCCAAATACAAAAAATATGACCAAAAATGTTGCTTTTTTTTCGATTCCAACATTTCTCGAAATCTGACCGACCGATTTTTTTTAATTAACACTGATTTTGCGTTGAAATCTAAACTGCAATTCTGTAGATTCGGAGTTTTGAAAATCGGGATAGAACAAAAGCTATAGAGCGAACAGTGATGCGCACCGCTCTGATTAGCGTATTTCTCACGAATGATTATATTTATGATCAAATATATTTACCTTTAACACTCTTTAATATAAAACTAGCGATAATTCAATATCAGAATTATTTCTTAAGCTGATTTTCACTAACAAACAGTGAGAAAATAACATTTTTGGACTATTTCACGCGAGGTTGTGCATTCTGGTTAAAAACCGAAAAATGAAGTCCAATTGTAAGCTAAATAGCCTTTTGAAACCATCTGAAATGTCAATAAACGACAAAATTGGGAATTCAAAAGATTCTACAAAAGACCTTTTGGGGTCATATTACTGAATTTGACCCTGAAAATATTTGCCGAAAATTCAAGAGTCTTTGATCCCGAAATGAATTCCTCGGGCCTACCGTATGTATCTCAAAATATCGAGGTTTTGAAATTTATGGGCCGACATGCTCAATTTCGACCTTCCGCGGTCATTTACATCAACAATAATTTATATATTTTTGGAATCGTCATGAAATTTCCTTTTATATAACATGTGATATGCCCCATAACTTATGGGCCATAAGAGTCATTTTTTTAATTTGACCTTATGGGGTCATATCACAAAATTTGACCCTGAAAATATTCGCCGAAAAATGTGAGTGTTTTTGGAGCTGAAATGAACTCCTAAGAGCCCACGGTTCTCGAAATATCGAGGTTTTACGATTTAACCGGTAATTACCGGTGGTTCGAGTTGACACCAATCCCCGGCCATATTGGGGTCATATTACATGATTTTTCTATATTTTAATTGTATAAGTGAAATTCGGTCAAAACTTGGACATGAGTACACCTTTACGTCAGGAATTCAATGAATTATCAAAAAATAAAATATGAAACCGACCAGGGGCCTCATATCAACATCCTATAGTTACCTAAATCTTTAAATTCGTCCAGCAAATCAGGTTGATACTGTTCAATATCACATGCAACAGCGACAAAAAATATTGGAAGAGATTCCAGCGCACTTTTACAATTATTCGCAATCATAAATTTGGTGTCCCACTTTTTCATTATTTCGATAAAAATTTGCATATATTTTCGTGGCTTTGCAAATTGTAATTGGTCATAAAGAGAACGCCATAAAAGCGGACGAATTTTTCCAAATCTTGAAAGTTTTTCTGAGTAAAATTCGATTTGTTCCAAATCATCTCGTTCACAAGCAAATTGAAGCAAGTCAATACAATTTCGGATTTGGCGACCGTAAGAGGTTTTATTTTTCTCCTTTTCGTCACCTTCGTTTGAATTTAGGGCATTCAAAAATAGTCGTGCAGTGTCTTTATATTTATCGTCGACGTCAATGAAATCCTAAAATGATAATTTTCATAAAAAATCCTGTCCTTTTTGTATTGGTCTCCTGCAGGAAGAAAAAAAATTTTAGCTTTCCGTGTCAGTTTTTCGAAAAATAGGTGTATCGAGCATGACTTACGCAGCATGAGTCTTCAGTTTGCCCATTCTAGTAAAAAAGCTCAAAAACAAAGAAAAAATATTAATACCCACTACATTCATATGGTGATTGAAAAATTGGCTGTTACGAATGGTTAACCTAAAGGCCAAATTTCGGCCGTTTTGTTCTTATATTCAAACTCGGCAGTAGTAATCAATATTATAAGTTCTTTCAAATCACGCGGAGCAAATATTCAATATGTAATGCCAAAATCTGAATAGGGGCCAAATTAAAATTTTTGTTTTTTTCAATTAATTTTATTTACATCTGAAAAAAATTCTAGAAAACCGAAACAATACTCTTCACTTCACCATGTGCTGTCGGGCGATAGTTTTATGAAATAAGTACCTCAGAATTCGTCTTATCTTCACCCAACTTTGCGGAAACCTTCAATATATAAGATTTCAATTGCGTTATTTCATCCTCCATAAATTTGACAAATTGGTCTGGTACCATATGAATTTTCGATTTCATTTCTTCCAGTACCAATTCCAAGACATCCAATTCTTGATTTCTCACTGACCCATACATGTAAAATTCTGGATATTTTGATTCATATCCAAGAATTTGAGACTTTCGAGCATTCAATTTTTCTTTCGTTTCATCTATCATGTCCTCATCAAATCGACAGTAAACTTCCATAAATCTGATAAAGTAGAGATAATTGTCCATTATTTTTTCATCTGAACATTGAAGGAACATTTTGAGAGCAGTTTTTGCGGGAAATTCTTCACATTCAAAAATACAACCATCTTACGACATTTCCAATAATGCGATGTACTTATCATTCTTAAAAATATTAAAAAATTTATGTTGCCGATACCCACTCTTAGCCATGAAAAATGCTATGACTACACTCTATGGTAAGCTATTCTGTTCTGAGGTCATTTTGAAAATTTTAATGGTCATAAATAAATCGAAAGGTTAGATTAATATGTTTTTTAATAATATTCGTTTTCCGTGATATCGATTTAACAGACTGTTTCTGGGGTGAGCGTACACGGCCCGATTAGTGGTACCACGGCCGATTATGGTACAGGGGGTTACCAGACGGCCTGTTGTACAACGGCCGATCGTACAGACCCGACTATGTACAACGGCCCTGATTACAACGGCCGTTATTGTACTAACGGCCGCTGATGTATCAACAACGGCCGGCGGGTGTAGAGGACGCGGCCCTGGGAGGTACAAGAACGGCCGGCAGCAAGAACGGGGCGCCTGGTTGCAGCAACGGCCCTGGTGTTCACGGCTGATGTTACCAACGGCCCGAAGTGTACAGTCGCCCTGTTGTAACGCCCTGAATTGTTGAAAATTAGACCCTAGCCTATTAGACAGACGGGCGCCTGATTACACGGGGCCCTAATTTTGAGAATCAAAAACTTACCTATTGTACCCACGGCCCAGTGTTACAGACGGCCCCTGAGTACAACGCCCTGTGTACAACGGCCCCTATTTTGAAATTACCTCTAGCTATTGTACAACGGCCGCTGGAACATTGTTGAAAGTTCAAGCCCTACCTATTGTACAACGGACCGTGGCCTAAATTTTGAGTTAAACGAAATATACAACGGCCCTGATTGGTAACAACGCCCTGATGTTGTAACACGGCCCTAATTTTGAAAGTTAAAGCCAATATATTGTTACCACGCCCAATGTTGGTAGACTGTACCATACGGCTACACTTGAGATCTAAAATAATTTGTACCGCTAATTGAAATTATAACCATACATATATTTTTCACATAAACTGAACTTTTCAACCCACAAATTCTGACAATCTTGATTAGAAAATGATTTAGCGGAATGACAAGTTTCTGATGAAGTTGATCTCAGATTATTTGAGAAGACTATTTACTGATTAAGCTAGAAACCAGAATATCTCCCTGAATATAATTTTTAATGCCAAGTAAATTTATCTTAAGTGAAGTGACAGAGAAATTTGAGGGCCGTTGTTCATCCGGGCTGTTACCTATGTGGTATAATTTCAAATTTAGGGGGCCGTTGTACCTCAGCAGGGCAGGTTACCAATTTGGTATGTTTAATTTCAAAATTTTGGGCCGTTGTATAGACAGGGCCGTTGTACATGAGGGCGTTGTAGCAACTCATGCCCGTAATATGTTTTGGTATACTTCCAAAATTTTATTAGGGGCGTTGTACAATGTAGGGGGCCGTGGTCAATGTTTGGTACTCAATTTCAGGGCCGTTGTATACATAGGTAGGGTTTAATTTCAAAATTCAGGGCCGTTGTAACAATAGTTGGTTCATGTTCAAAATTCTGGGCCTTGTAGACAGGCCTGTACACAGGGCCGTTGTACAACGGCGGCAGGGCCGGTTTGTACAACCAGGGCCGTTGTACAACAGGGCCGTTGTACATCAGGGCCGTTGTACATAGGGGCCGTTGCAGTCCAGCGGCCGGTTGACAACAGCCTTGGACCAGCTTTGTACATCAGGGTTGACCATGTCCGTACAAGGGCCTTGTACATAATCGGCCCGTTTGTATAGAAGGCGATGTAAGCATCAGGGCCGTTGTACATTAGGGCCCGTTGTCCAACGGCCGCTTGTACCAATGGCCCGTTGACTTACAGGCCCGTTGTAAACACCCCCAAGTCAAGGCGTTGTACCATAATCGCGGTTGTACATATCGGCCGTTGTACTAGGGAATGCAACTAAAGGGAATAACACGCCTAAACGTTTTCTCCAATTCGTAATCTTTTTGCCTTACCCCGCCTTCGCATTTTTGGGGAGGACCATTTCCCCTCAACTGAACATAACAGTACAAGGCCGATGTACATAATCGGGCCGTTGTACGGTCCCGGTGCCGCCCTGTTTTCCTGGCAAATGCCGTTTTCAATTACCATCTTGTTCCGTGTTCTCGAACAATATGAGAAAGGGTTTTTTCGATATTCTGCCAAAATTTGTATATATTCTAAAAATTTTCAAAAAATAACGTGTGAAAGAGCTGAAAACATAAGCCAACAGTTCCGGGGGTCAATTCTTCAATAATAAAACATTTTTTGAGAAAAAAGAGTGATTTTTCTATGCTCTTCGGTCAAAATTTTTTGAAAAGCAAGGTGTTTTTAATAGATCAATTTTTACGTGAAAAACAGCTATTTTATTAGACCAAATGTTGACATACATTGTCTAATTTTCCATAAAAATTTTATTGAAGTACAAACTTTTGAATTTTTGGCCATAATTGTCCTTATATGGGAAACAAAGATCAACTATAAGCTAGGTTTTGGGCCATTAATTTCTGCCATATGTTTTCTTATAGGGGGTCTCCTTATAGTTGCAAAACACAGTAATTTTAAATTTCGGTTTTGGCGCAAAAATCGTATAAAGATAAATTAAAAAAATAAGTTCGGTGGCGGCGAGCAACTAGCGCCAAAATTTGATAATCAACAAGTTATCTCAATTTAGACACCTTTGAAAGCAAACAACGTGTTTTTGAGTGTTTCTCAAAATCAGACTTACANTGTAAAAAATAATGATCTGGAAAAAATTAGATTTTCATTTGTTACTTTAGTATGCTCAAAAGCCTTTTAAAAAGAAACCTTCTTTACCCAAAATTGGTATTAACAAATCTAAAAAGCGGATCCCTAGGTCTTTACTTTCGTGATATCCGGTTCTCTCATTGGTCAAACGTGAACGTGGAAGTAGGAGCCTAGTGATACCAATCTTTGATATATATTCAACTGTAGATGATTCTTATTACTCACTATTTTTGTATGAAAATTGTTGTTTTGAAAATAAAGGTTCAGAAGTGTGTAAGCACTTGTTCGAGAAAGTGATCCTTGGAAATCAGTTTGCCATTTTCCTTTATTCAAAATTTTCTCTTCCTTCGATAAATAACTTGATTTATTATTAAAATCTCTTCTTCCGTAATTTTTCGAGCTCATTTTAAATCTCAATTGTACAATCTGAATTTAATAAGTGAAAATTTTAATCAAAAATTCCATTTTTGTATTGCCATGATGCTGCGACAAGAAAGGACTGGATTAAAATACAGTAGAGAAGGTATAAAGTGTACGATACTATGAAGCTTTTTGTTAAAGAAAGCTTTTTTTGTGAAAAATGACCAAAATCTATCAAATTTCAAAATATATGGACATTTTTACAATTAAGGAGGTACTCAACAAAGTTATTAACCTGGAGAAAAAAAATGTGCCTTAGAAATTTTTTGTTTATAATTTCGCGCAATTTTATGTCTAAGTTCATTAAAAGGGACAAAAAAATAGACTATAAAAATCGTTGCTTCAATCGGAAAATAAAATTTAAAACAATGGTAGCCTAAAATGAGAAAACGTTGTGTCAAATGAGTTCCTGGTGTACATCCTTAAATTTCCTTCTTCCAAATTTTATTCGTAAAATAAAATCTATTTTACTGTATAATAAAACTTTGAATGTTTTATATAAAAACTTAAAAACTAAAATTGTTTTCATCACCATTTGATGACAAGATAGGTAAACTTTTTTTAGGGATATATTTTTTTCGCGCCGTCATCTTAAAATTGAGATCGTTTTACTGTTTGAAACGAGTAAGAAATATTTAAAAATCCTATGTCTCCAAAAAATATGGGCTGGTGCTTTCCGTACACAAAAAAGTTGAATTGGTTTGGCGCATTATTTCATCCTAAGCTAGCGTTTTTTAGGTCACCCCACCCTTTGCCCCCATGCCATTTTTTAACAAAGCAAGATATTCCCAAACGGATTTCTGCATCCAACAGCCAAGAAAAAACTTAAAGACCAAAAATTTTGAATTTTTTACCGGAAGTCCGGTAATACCGGAAATCGACCAGTGAAAATTTAAAATGACGATTCTGAGAAAACAGCCCATAGCTTAAATTCGATATTTTGGCATCTGGTAAAACTTTTCGTCAGAAAGTTTTTGGCAACCTTTTTTTTGTAATTTGACACCCCAAAATTTTTTTAGAAAAAAACGTAAAATCTGAAATTTGACCCCTTTAGAGGTTTCATATGACAAAAAAAAGTTTGCCAAACATTTTCTCTTGAAAACTACCCCGGTAAGTATATTTGCAGGTCAACAGGTTTTCTGGCTTAAAAGACGAACAAACTGTTATTTGACCCCCTTAGAAGGGTCATATGACAAAAAAAATTTTGCCAAAAAAATTTCGTCGAAAAGTTGTACTAGATGTCGAAATAGTGAATTTACGCTACAGGCAGTTTTCTCAGAATCGTCATTTTAAATTTTCACCGGTCGATTTCCGGACTTCCGGTAAAAATNAAAACCGTTTGGGAATATCTTGCTTTGTTAAAAAATGGCATGGGGGCAAAGGGTGGAGTGACCTAAAAAAAAGTTACCTAAGCGTTTTGGTGCTACTTTTGACTTCATTCGAACTTAAAATTCTATAAAAAGCCAAAAAATTATAAAAAAAATATATGAAACATTTGAGAACGGAAAGCACAACCCCAAAATATATACGTATTGAAGCGAAAATTTTCAATAAATCTGTTTTGGTCTATCACAAATTAAAACAGGTTACTCCAGTGTAAAAAACTTAAAAATAATCAAAAAAGTTTACACGGTACGATCTATTTCACCAAAGAAAAACACCAGAACATTAATTGACAATCTATCGGATAGGAAATAAGCAGCGGTTACGCTAAAATGGAAATATTAAGATGTTTTAGGCGGATTTCTTAACCCTGAGGTGAAATAGGATGGTAATTTTCATTATTCATAAATTGAACAGAAAAATATCTAACATGACTCCAAAAAAATGAAGCGTTGGCAAAAAAACAGGCGGTGGTAATTTTTAAAGTTGAACAAAAATTTTTTTTTGCGTTTTATGCAATTTAAAAAAAATACTACCCTTGATTTTTTTATGAATACTAAAATAAGAATCAAATGCTTGACAACAAGTACAGTTAGAATCTTTAGCAGGCTTTTTCCAAAAATGACGTTGAAAATAAATTTTTTTCGAAATTTATAATCGCCATTTTTGATGTCCTATTAATCTTATCCTTTGTACAAACAAAATCAGTGAATTCAAATCTCAGCCTAATATATCTTCATATCAATAACATTTTCAAATCTCACATAAAACGGAAAACTGCTATAAAAGTATTATTCTCGCGTACAAGTAAAAAATCATAAATAAGCAAAAGTAAAATGCAAAGAAAAATAATTTCTTCACAATCGTAGGCGCTATAAATTATAGCCAATAACTGAACTTAATTAAATCCGAAGAAACGGCGGGAGTTAACTGATGAATAATTATTTCCTAAGATTGTTAAATGAGGAAAAGTAAATAATTAACAAAATCTCAAGAAATCAGCATTAAAATATCAGGCATTTTAAGGGGAAATTTTTTCAGTCCCTGCTCTCTTCAGACAACATGCTCTGACAATATTTTTAGGGATCAGGGACTGTATTCAACAGTATCTTTTTAATAAACAGCAAACAATATTTATTTGCATTTTTCGTCCCTTTTTTCACTTTTCTCATTCGATAATATTTGGTGGCCATCTTTAAGGGGGTATATCTGTCTGATTAAATGAAGGCCTTAGAGGCATTAAAAATGCTCCAAATTGATACGGGGTGATAATTAAGTGTACTAAGAACCCAATCATCAAAAAAAAAATT
>SCLH01000629.1:290423-303929 GCA_004367855.1 Oikopleura vanhoeffeni
CGAAAATGACCACCAAAATTTCCAAAAATGACCACACAAGTCAGTAGAGCTAATATTTTGAAATTTTCAATTTTTAAGATAGCCATACAATAACTATCAAATGTATGTCCTAATGTAAACCGACCCCAATTTGAACGAAAATGACAGTTATAAATTTCAGAATTGACCACAAGTGCCTGTAGAGAGCTTATATTATGAAATTTTAATTTGAATATATAGCGTATCCACCATTCGATTCCATAGGTCTTTTTTATTGACGTTTCGGCTTAACAGACATTTTCAGTGTGGAGATCAGAGAAAGATACCACGAAAAATAGAGTTTCGCGAAACCTAATATGATGCGTAATCGAGCCTTAGATAAAATTGCCCAACTTTAAAATTAGCTAAACGAGTATTTTAGGATACTTTTTGGAAAAGCCAATTCGTAGAACTAGCCTTTAGCTTGCAAAAAATATGCCGAAAACGTTAATTGGATAATACAGCTATATAAAACGATTTTTCGAAAGTCGAGTGTGCCGCTCGGCACACTCTGAGTATGACCGTTAAAAAATACAAAAAACGCAGAAATTTCGAACTTTTTTCTGTTGTTATTTTGATTGTTTTGTGCTTTCAAAATATAGAAGATTAGTTGGGTGCATTTTAATGACATAATAAGTGTATAAAAAGTAGGAACCACCACCCCCTTAGGAACCTGAGGCTTACCGTTTTAAAGCCTGGGACATCTATCATTTTTTGTAAAAATTGAAAAATTATTCCGAAATACTTGCAGAATCAAACAAATCGCCTCACAAGAACTTTACGAAAAACTGCGCGATTTGTGCTGATTGAGGTAACTTTTTATTTAATGGAACCCCCCTCCGGAGACCAAACGGTAATGTTACTTTTTTTTAGGCAGCCACTCTAGGAAAGACTGTAGTAGCTATCAAGAAAAAAAAATTACCTAAAATATATCGGGAAACGTTTTTTTGTATTCGATAGCCAAGAAAATTTAAACCATCAATGTTAGTTTTTGATTTCGCTAGTTAACCGGTCATCAGGAAAAACCCGGTAATTCGCCTATTTTACAGGTAAAAAGTGCTCTTTACTCCACTAGAAAAACACATAAATAGTTGGAAATATATAAAATTTTGATAACTGGGCGATTTGTAGTATTTAAAAAAATGCAGTTTGAAAAATTATCATCACGTACCGTATGGAATTTTGGACACTTTAATTTCCAATATCCTCCATTAACATTTTCCTTGTCTTCCCAGATTGGACGACGGGTTCCACGCATTAAGTGATAAGAATAACGACATGCCACCCGACAAGGTGTCGGAATATTATTGTATACACCCCAAAAGCTCTGAAATAATAATTATTTATTTTTTTTGTGGTATTTATTGTTTGAAAATATTTTGTCCTTAAAAAAATATTATATGAAATAACCTCTACAGTAGAGACGGTGTATAAATTCCGTAAGTTCGCTTCGTATTGAGCAGCTGTTGCACCAGGAACAGATCTGAAATTGTTATTATTTTTTCTGCAAACAATTTTAATAGTTTGATTTTTTATGGACACGATTAACGAGAATATCATCTGATACTCTAGAAAGTTTATTCTAATTATTTTTTTTAAAATAACGTTATAAAAGTCAGTGAAATTACTTTCGTCTTATCAGACAATCGCAAACAATTTCATTCTTTTTGGTGTCCTACTGTCATTAATGAGTCATTAGGTTATTGTGTTTTTTTATTTATTAGCGTCCTTGTGAAAATCTCATTGTTTAAACATACGCTAAATAGCGTCAGTGAGAATTTTTAAATCGAATCGAAAATTTGAAAAGCAAAAGCATGTCAAAAATTCTAGAAAGGATTTATTTTCTGGGCATATTTTCACACTGTCATGACATGTCACAGGAAGCCATCCAGGCAAAATTTTTACTTTTTAACTGGGGAATTCATCAAATAACGGGAAAAATCGGGAGCACAATTTAAGTGTGACAAAATTTGATACAGAAAAACGATATTTCTACCGGTTTATACTTTAAATTTCTGGTTTCAAACAATTCCAAATTAGGATTTTCAAGGCCCCGGAAATTCGTGTTATCAAGTTTGAACATTATTTTTTTGCTCAGAAGAGCTTAAAAATTTACCTTAGTTTGATATTAAAAATGCGTTTCCATTTATCGTTAGGATATTTGGTGTACTTACTTATCCAACCAAAACGTCCATTTGGAGTTTAATGGAACTCCCCTGGTTTCGGTTTCCACCAAATCATTTTGGGCTTTTCTGTTTAACTTTGGCGAGTCATCTCCTTTCTCTCCTTTCGGTAGGTCTAATGTTGATGGTAATTCAACTTCGGCGCCATTCGACTTAGTCATACGATTAGGCCCACGATTCATTGGATTTAAAAAATCACTATCTGAAAGAAGCGGATTGACAAAATTTGACATAACCATGTTTCGTCTATTATCAGGGTTCAAAAAAATGAAAATCCTAATTTTGAATTCAAAAATTTTCTATTCAATTTTACAACATCTTCATTGCCATTGTTTTCACGAAGTACGAAAAGTTTGAGCACCACAAATTTGTGATCTACTCAAAAATTGATAGCAGCATTTTTTTATATGCAATTTAATTATAAAAAAATTCACGGTAAATTCAAAATGTAGCATTTTGAAAGAAACAAGTTCAAATTTTAATTGCCAAATAGTGAACCGAAACGTATTATTTCAGGAAAACTAACTATCGAATAAAAAATTGGCTAGCGAAAAGTACCACCTCCTTTTACTGATTTTTGTTTTGAAATTCGACATCAATAATATTGGTCGAAATTTCTTCAACGGTACCTTTACAAAAAACAATAGATTGTTACCAAAAGTAAGCAAAAATACCGCCGCCTCAAAAATTGTTCATTTATTTAAATCACTATTCTTTTAACGAAATATTTGACTACAATTTTCGCAAATCGAGGAAGCAAATAAAAAATGTGCCTTTTTATACATACTCTTAGACAAAAATCCAATAACTTATACTATACTATATATTTATTACTATATTTCTCAATAAGACAGCTTTAAACTGGTTAAGTTTTTTTTGTCTCTCATAAAGGTACCTGCTGACTTGTTCGAATACAAAAAATGTCTCAAAATAAATATTCCCAGAAACGCGTTTTCACTTCATATCCTAGTACCCGGATGTGTTTTACTAGCCTTCCCGGATGAGTCCAAAAATAATTTTAGAATTTTGACCAGCCGCCATTTCCTGTAGGACACTTAAAAAGTGTCCCCACAAACGTTTCTCTGAAGTGAAAACCCGTCAATTCATTTTATATCTTCTTACCGAAAGGAAAATTTGAAAGAACCATTGTTCGTCTCATTTTTCTCAGAAAGTAAAAAAAAAATATTTTATTCAAATTTTTTCCTATTTTTGAATTCAAAAATATTGTGGACCTAATTCAGAACCACACCTTTGTGTTAATAAATCTCAAAGTCTCGACTGCCAAATATGTTTTGTTTTATTTTTTCGGTAAACAATTAAATACCCGAAAGATTAAAAAGTGTGATTTTGTGTTTTAGCTGCGGCAGAAATGAAATTCACAAATCTGAGTCAAAAAATAGAATAAATGTAGAATATGCGGAGGCGGTAATAAGCGAAAATGTTAATTACTATAGAAAATCGCCCTAAATACCCTAGTTTTTCTTCTGATTAGCGAGTTCGAGGAAAAAATGAATAGAAAATGATTGTTCGAAGCACTTTAAAAGCGATTGACACAAAGAGTAACCTAGAACTGAATAAAAGGAAAATGCGGCTCAAATAATTTTTGGTGTCGTTTGACTGTATAAGATGCAAAAGCTGATGTATAATTAGCGTTTTATATGAAAAATCGGAAGTTAGCATTTCTTCCGCCGTTCGGAAATAAAAAAATGAATACATTTAAGCATAATTAGAATTTGATCACCTTGGCTCCAAGTTACAAAATAAAATTTAAATAAGTCTACTTAAGGGTATGGTGGTTCCTAATTTGACATTTTCTCGATAAAATATTAGCCGAACAGGCCTCGAGTGATATAATTCAGATTAGCCAGTTTGTAGAACTAGCCTTCAACTTGCGAAAAAAACATGCCAAAACTTTTTTGTATGACCACACTCCTTCACACATACAGGCGGCAGCAAGAGCCACCTAAGCCAAAACCGAAATTCCCATACTCCTCTGAGGTTATATTTTGAAATAAACCTAATTTTAACCATAACCTGTATAATTAAGTATATCAAAACTTTGTAGGTAGGCTTTTGTCGATAGTTGCTATATTTATTCTAAGAATACGTAAAAAACCGGTCCAAAAACCGGTTTTTTGGCTTTTTTCAATCGGAAATTCCTACTCCTCCTAGGTAAATTTCAAAATTTACCTCAAATTTTTGCAAAAGCTAGTCTAAACAAACAGAAACTTGTAGGTGGTTTTTGTCAAATTTCCGCCCCAAACAAAAAATAGATTTTCAAGGTCAGCGAAAGAATTTCCGAAAAAAAATGTGCTTCAATTTTTTTCGAAAAAGTAGGCTCAAAGAAAAGCTGAGAACCACTGAAGAGAAGTTGGCTTACGAGTCAAGCGAAATTTTTTGGAGTTTAGTGTCAAATTGATACATCCGTTATTTTGTAGTTTAAATTTGAAAAAAAATACTTAGAAAAAATCGAAAAAAACTCAAATTTCGAATTTTTTTGTTTTTATTTAGGTTATTTTGTGCTTTTAAACATAAACGATTGATTGGTGCATTTTTAATGACATATTAACTGCAGAAAATGTAGAGAAACCACCATACCTTAAGGGGGTATGCGACTCTGATTAATAGGCCTTAGAGGCATTAAACATGCTTGAAATTGATACGAGGTGATAATTAAGTGTACTAAGAACCATCATCAAAAAAAATTCGAAATTTTTCGCATTTTTTTCGATTTTTTTCTATATGTATTTTTAAAAGATGAACTTAAAAAATAACGTTGCTCAAATTTGACCACTAACACTTCAAAATATCGCTTGACGTAGCCAACTTTCTCATCAGTGTTTCACTGGCTTTCTTTTGAAGCCTACTTTCGAAAAAATCGAAGCACTATTTTTTTTCGGAAATTTTTTGGAAAATGACGCAAAAAAAATCAATTTCGGAGTTCTAGCTCGAAATTGCAAAAGCGAAAACGAAGGGAATTTTACAATTGGTTCTAAAGGAATACTTGATAAAAATTTGAAGCCATTTTGCAAATATATCCTCGGAGGAGATAGATTTTGAAGTCGAAATTGCGAAAAAATCGTCGGGTTTATTGGGCGTTCCTAGAATGTTCAGTCCGCCGGATCAAAAAAAGAAAAACGAAGGAAAGATTGACATACCCCGTTACGTGATCTGTGAAATTTGAGCCTTGAATTTGATATACCGTCTGGGAGGAGATAGATTTTCCATTTTTGAAAGTGTCACCTTGTTACGATACTGTACCTATTGGTGTAATGGTCAAAAATAATTTGTGATGTACTTTTTCGCAAGATTAAGGATAGATTAAGGATAGATTTTTCTCATGAACTGTTAGTTTTCAGTATATTTCACCGAGAAAATGTCAAATCAGAGTCGCATACCCCCTTAAGGTAGTTTTTTTTTAGACGCGACAGATTTGACTTTTCACCACAGACGAACCGTATGAGATATCACAAAACGGTTTTTTGCATTAAACTGGAAACTAAAAAAGCTCAGGCCAAAAATTTTTTTGTTCAATTTTCGAAATTTTTTTTCAAATTTTTTGAAAATTCGAGATTTTCAAATGACCCAATGTGGGTATCATACGAAACTAGAAGAAATTCTAAGACTAATGGCTGAAAAATAAAATTCCAAAAATTAAGTTTTCTTACGATTTTTGATAATGACAAAATGGTAAAAAATTAAATCTGTCGCGTCTAAAAAAAAAACTACCTTAGGCTAGCTGATTAATGGAAACGGCGACTTATATCCCTTTGACGAATTTATAGTGATTTAGGGTCGCTTTATGACCTGTACATCATTTTTGAGTCATATTTATTGTATTTGATGAAATATTTAAAATCCCAAAAAAAATAAATTTGCAGATTGTCTGCCCGGTAGTTTACAGTATGTAAAAAAATTGTTCGAGACCAACAAGGGAAATTTCTCTGGATCAAAACCTATACATGTAATTGGCAGGAGAATTACTTTCAATCCAGAGGAAATTGGAGCTTTTCGTCTCGAACAATTTTTTTACATACTGTATACAAAAAATTAGGACTTTTCGTAATAATTTGCCAAGATTTTTATTTGTAGCGCGCTGCAAAGCCAAAACCTTTCTAAAAATAATCTCGGCAAATTTATTACGAAAAATCCTAATTTTTTAGAAACTACCGGACAGACAATCCGTAAATTTATTTTTTTTGGGATTTTCAATATTTTATCAAATACAATAAATATGCCTCAAAAATGATGTGCAGGTCAAAAAGCGACCCTAAATCACTATAAATTCGTTAAAGGGATATCAACTTATGTAACTATTATTTTAGGCACGCCCCCCCTCTGCAGCAAAAACCGTAGTAGCTATCAAGAAGCGGTTTTTTGCATCGTGTAGCCAGCAAAAATTTNAAATTTTTGCTGGCTACACGATGCAAAAAACCGCTTCTTGATAGCTACTACGGTTTTTGCTGCAAAGAGGGGCGTGCCTAAAATAATAGTTACCTTATCTTTATTTTCGTGTTGCGCCACTTTATGTTGTTTTAAGAAAATGAGACAATATATCCTGTTTTGCGTCAAATGGCGGTATTTGGTGCTTTATCGGATTACCAGATATGACCGGAAATCAAGAAAAAATGTCTATAAAAAATTTGGCGAGGATTCACAGGCGAAAAACCGTTTTAAAAAACTTAACCTAGAGCAAAACATCTTTTTTTAACATTATTTAACTGCTCGCGGTTTCAGAGTTAAATGAATCGAAGAATATTTGAGATATTTTTTGAATTTATTACATTCTAAACAGAGCGGGACAAAGTGAGTAAATGAACTCAAATTTAAGCTTCAAAGTAACCAAAAATTATTCAAAGTCCTTCGAGAAATGTTTATTCCAAAGAACGAATTTCAGATTTCACGGGATATTCTTTATAAATAATATTTTCATCAAAATAAAGAGTAACAATTCATCAGTTTTTAAAAAATATTAAAATTTATATTATTTAAAAAGGCGACGAAGAAAATTACTCAAAATAAATTTTTATAGAAAAATAATCATAAAAATATGGAAAAATAATGCGTTAATAAATACGGAAGTATTTTTAATCGATAATTTATTCGGCCATCTTATCCAAATTCATTTTTCAAGTAAGGGTTTCGAAACAAAGTCAGTTATAACGGTATAAAGAGTTAACAGTCAATGCTGCGACTACAAATTGAAATTACAAGAGCAAAATTAAAGAATCTTAGCAGGTTAGATTTATTTCCGAAATTTCTAATCTTAGTAGCATCGTAAGTTACAATTTGTAAATGCTTGTTAAAATGTCGAGACAGTTTTTTTATAAATAATTACAAACATGATTATACCCGTTTACCTTTCATTTGTAACGTAAATAACAGCGAATTTTGAAGAAATTATCTTTTTACCCGTATAAATAAAAGGTAAACTTATTTTTTTAGAGTTTCAGAAGCGTACAATTTGTTCCTTACTCCGGCACTGAAATGGTGCGGTAGTGGCTCTTTGTGTAAATATTTTTGGAGCAACATAAGAGTTTAGTTGTTGTCAGTCAGTACATTTTTACAATTGAAATCAGAACTGAAACAATCATTAATAATAGAAACTGCAAATATGCCTAACGTGTTTGTTTTTTGGTTACACATTTAGCCTTAATGTGGGTGGGTCCAAAAGTCCAACAAAAATGGCAGCGACGCTGCCAAAAATTTTCTCAGGGAAAGGCTTGCCAGTCACAGGGCGCTAGTGCCCAAATTGTATACAATATTCGAAAAATAACAAGTAGATAAATAAATGCACGTTCCAGCCGTCTTTCCCGATCATTTAAGTTAACTTAATTAACTTTAAAGGTAAACATAATGATCTCAGACGCTTCGAAATGTCTTTCATTAATGCATTAATTTATCGAATTCTTCTTTTCTTTCGGAATCTACACCACATACTCAAAGATCCTGGCACCTATGATTTGACAATTTTTGTCAGGACGTTTGAATAACTGTCAGAACGCTTGAGTAACCGTCAGGACGTTTGAGTATGTGGTGTAACTGTAAGGTAATGCGCACCCCCCCTCGGGAAACCAAACGATGAGAGATATTGGGAAACGGTTTTTTGTATGAGGTCGCTTTTTTTTTCGGTTGCTCCACCTAAGGGGTATCTGTTCTGAGAGAACTAGACTAGATAGCGACAAACGGTTTTTTGCATCTTAATCTTAACCGAATTTGGAACGCAGGATTTTTTTCTTTTTCTCCGATGAATACCGGTTCACCGGTAATTCGCAAAAAACCTGTTTTTTCGGTCATTTTGAGCAATTTCGATGACTGATTTCCGGTCACGTGATCAACCTAGGAAGCCAAAAAAATTTTCTGCCGCATATTTTTTTCCAAGGTTTCACGTGCAGAAAACTATTTGTCGTTATCTTGTCTAGTTCTCCCAGTCGAAATCATGGTGGAGCAACCGAAAAAAAAAGCGACCTGAGCAATGGGATAACTTTACACAAAGAAACTTTGGCAATGTTTGTTTTGACACCATCTGGTGTAGTAAAGGTCGAGGATATAAATCGAAATACAATTATTGACGGTTACAAATTTCTTTGCTATCGGATACAAAAAAACGTTCCCCGATGTCTCTAACCGTTTGGTTTTCAGAGGTGGGTGCCCATTAACAATTGTCGCATTCCTCTCAATAACTTAATTACGCAAACGTCGTTTTTAGTAATGCCACGCGCTGTACAGTGAACGTTTGAAAAAATTACACATTGTGTTTTAACACACTACTTAAGGGGGTGGTTGAAGCAAATTACATATTTTTGAGATCGGCTCTCCCTGAACAAACTGAGAATGGGAAAAGGTTCATTTTGCGATTGATTCGAGGAAAAGAGTTCAGTGGGTCATTCTAAGAAAATCAAAAAAATTTTGATCGCACAAATGAGCTCTACAGCACTGAAAAGTGCCAAAATCAATTATTAAAAAGTTATGTTTGGGCTTCGTCTATTAACCGATTCTCATGATTTTTTTTCAATAATCTTTTATATTTCATTATCTAAAGAACTGTCAAGGGCCGAATTTGAAAATTTCCAGCTAAAACTCGAAATATGATTTTTTTTGGTCATTTCTTGAAAAAAAAAGTGCTTCAATTTTTCGAAATCAGGCTCAAAAGAAAGCGAGTGAAACACAGACGAGAAAGATGGCTTACGTCAGACGATATTTTTGATTGAAGCAATTTTTTTTTCGGAAATATTTTCGAGAATGACCAAAAAATTCATATTCAAGTTTAGCTGGAAATTTCAAATTCGCCCTTGAGAGTCTTAAGATAATGAAAATAAAAGATTATTCGAAAAAAAATCATGAGAATCGGTTAATAGACGAAGCCAAACATAACTTTTTAAGAATTGATTTTGGCACTTTTCTGGTGCCCGTAGAGCTCGTTTGTGGCGGTTGAAATTTTTTTGTTTTCTCAGAGTGACCAATTGAACTCTTTTCTCGCGATCTATCGCTAAAATGAACATTTCGCATCTTATTTTGTTCAGGAAAGCCGATTCAAAAATATCTAATTTGCTTCAACCACCCCCTTAAGTAATGTGGGGCTTAGAGTAATTGCTAATTGGTTGTTTTTCAGACGAACTTAGGTCCGTACTACACTTAACCGGTTAACGGTAAAACCCGATTTTATCCAGAATCAGCGGTTTATCGGAAATTGAGATATTTTCAAAAAGCTTTCTGGAACAAAATCGACATCACGTGCTACAGTGTTCGAGAAACCACTCATCATAAGTAAAAACCGTTCGATTAAGTTTACTGATATGAACCAAAGTGCGTCTGGAAATTTAACTAATTAGCTTGTCCATGAACCCTCAGATGAGTCATATCAATTTCGGGGCATTTTTTTATATAATTCGGCTTTTGAAAACGACTTATCCGATTGAGATCTTAGATATTTAGAAATTCTGAGCACAAATATTAAGAGAAAAATAAATTTAAAAAATTGTCCGAATCAATTATTTCCAATTTTTTAACAAAAACTGATAATTAAACAACTTCAATAACCTCGGAAAAATGGTCTGATTCGGACCCATTTTTTTATATTTTATTATTGTGCTCACTAGATATTTGTGCTCAGTTTGAGCTATCTAAGAATTAAATCGGATGAGTCGTTTTCAAAAGCTGAATTATATAAAAATTTTGGCTAAAAAAATTGCAAAAAATGCCCAAGGGGCCCCGTAATCGATATGATATGACTTCATGCTATGTGTTTATTTTGAAACCATTCAACAACGCGTTGCTATACTAAACAATCAATACTTTAATTTTTTGAAAAATTGAAACTTCACGAATCATAAGGTTTTATTCTTTCAATTTTGTTTATAAACAACAACTTTTTTATACTGTTTACAAACAACAATTTTCTTTATTAATGCCCTGACTGCAAACAAATATTTAAGTGGTGAATCAACCTAGACTTTTATTCTAATTTTACTTGACAATAGTAATGGGCTATTTTGACGTCAACATTACAGTGAAATATTCAATATTATAGCTAAAGTATTTTATGCCAAATTCAAAATTTATCTTTTTTACGGGAAAAGCTTTTTTTAAAAGTACCTAGAGGTTTAGCGGTCAGCGATCTTTTATGGCGATGAAAAAACAGAATTCTATTCAATAAAAATAGCGGCGATTTATATTTTTGAAACAATAATTTCCCAATTATTTTTTCAACAGACATTTAGGATCACTAACCTCTACGACAGTTTTAATTGAACTATAGGGCTGGACCGATAAAGAATTAAATTTAGGGCATAAATAACTGGTAAAATCGGAAATGTTGCCAAATTTGAACTGACTTGATAAATATTAAAATATCATAATCATGCAGTTTCTTCTGGGTTTTTATTTTAGTACGTCATTTTGTATATTATCATTAATTTTTCGAGTTAAATGAAATGTGACACCAAATTTTGAAAAAAAATCCGAATAGAAAAACAAGAAAAGCATCAAACAGTTAATGGTATTGGTTTAAAATAATGTTGCCCACTCAAATTGTTTCGATTTGTTTTTTGAATGTATCTCTAACAAAAATATTTTCTCATTTCGAACGCAGAGAGAGTTGCGGTCGAATTTTTTCCGAAAAAGAGCTTATTTGAAACAACTTTGCCGTATTGATAACTTTTCAAATTTTTTAGGTCGTTCAAAACATCTATCTGGTGGTTTTTGACAATGAAATTTGGTCATACATTACACTCTCGATATACAAAAAAATCAGATATCAAACTAAAACAGCTCCAAGACAATCGATCATGAAATAAGAAAAAAATCTTTGAAAATTTTACATGAAATTGAACCCCAATGGCTTGAACCCGAAGGATATACTTGATCTCATATTTCAATCTCGACTATATTTATGTAGACATCTAATAATAACAGGAATTTTACGGGGAACAAAGCAGCGTATTACAGCATGCGCGTTATTTTTTAAATATTTAGTCTGGGTGTTTTAACGCTGGTTCTCAGTTTGAATTTTCGTTTATACTCGCATTTGGCTTGTTGAAATTTGTAGAGCGACGGGGGGTTGTCTAATATACGTTATGAAAACTGTTTTTCTGATTAAAAAATATGTAATGCTTCAAAAATATAATTATTCTGTAAATAATTAATAACCCATTATATTTTTTGGGTCCAAAAAATGTCTGATTCGAGAAAAACAATGTAATTTTCTACGAAAGATAATGTCGACCAAAATTATTGGTGTCAAATCGAAAATCAATTTTAACAAAAAGGCGGCCGAATTTTTGTTTAACAATTTTTAAGGGTAGTTTTTCCTATTTTGTAGGTAACATTATTTTGTTAGCAACAATTCGATCTTAGCCAAATTTGATACAATTTCATAAAACGACCCCTTTTTGATTCACGAAAAATACCGCCGGTCAATAAAAAAGCAATGTTTCTGCTTTTCAAAATTAACGATAAATATTTATAAGGTTGACATATGGCACAACAATCCTATTCGACATGATTTTTCAAGAAATTCTATCTCACTGAAAATTTTATTTTTTGACGTTTCAATTTAATGCTCGTTAAAATTAAATATTTTTTTGAAATGCTGAAATTATAAAATTATACTAAAATTTTCATTGCCGGGTATTTTGCAAAATTAAGACTCTTTCCCGTTAAATTTTACAATCTCTTGCATGCTGAAGAAGGGCGATTTTTCCTCATTAATATGGTGTAAGAAGGCATGATAATCGATATAGTTGACCTCGAAAAATCGAATTTTGAGAAGTGTACAAGATGTTTTTGTTATTTGAAAAATTTTGAAAGGTACAAGAAAAATCTCTCAGTTTTGGCCGCCAAATTTGGTCATCAAAATTTTTTCAATAACGTCCCTTGAAATAATGGTGCGATGCCAATGAGAAAATATCAGCTCGATCCTCTTTTCTGTAAATGAGACAAGAACGAATGAAGTCTTTCGCATCCTGCGACAATATTGGCTTTTGGGGAAAATGAACTTCTGTTGCATTTACAATTGTTTTATTTTCCAAAATCTGTTGCTGTGATTGATTGTGTCCAAAGGGCTACAAGAAATAAGTTGAAATACTAATATTAACTGTAGTGTTAAAAAGGGCAATTATAAAATGTTATCTTATTTTGTGCATTAAGGGGGCATTTAAGGTTTGATTTCAGTTCCATTTATTTGGCCCAATATTATTTTCCCAGCCAAAAAGCATCTCAGTAGTAAATAGGGTGTCCACACCGATTGCACAACGGCGTTTTGGAAACGACTCATCCGATTGAGTTCTTAGATAGCTCAAAATGACCCACAAATAAATGGTCGAAGCGGAAATTTTATCAAAAAGTTAGGATAAATCTCATATGCTAAAAAAATAGTCCGATTCGAAGCAATTTTTTTGCTAGATTGGTATCTAAATACAAAAGTTACGGGTCGACTATTTTTTTTAATTTTGTTCTTAATATGTGTGATAATTTTGAGCCACCTAAGAACTCAATCAGATGAGTCGTTTCCAACAGCCGAAATTTAAACGGTGTAGACACCCATTTACTACTGAGAGACACTTTGGCTGGGAAAAGGATATCTATTATTTGCGTTTTATTTAGAATAAAAATAAATTTTTCCAGATTTATAAATATTTTTTATTTGTGGGGTTTTTTTTTCACAAAATTGGTAGGAATCGGGTCGAATGATTTCGAAAGCAGTTGATACCAGCATTACACTTTGTCTCTCACCGAACCAATGACCGGATAACCCCCAGGTTGTTTATAATTTAGATTGGACTATTTTTCTGCCAAAGGTTTAGAA
>SCLH01000630.1:0-22976 GCA_004367855.1 Oikopleura vanhoeffeni
AACGGTGTCTGATAAGGGATATTCGATATAATTTCTTTTTGAACCATCTATACAATACTTCATATTCTGGATCATTAACATCATTTCTTTGTGGTTCAAAAGATAAACCATTCTATATTTGAAACTTTCTGTTTTTTGAACTTCGTATAGCCGATCGGAATCTTACAAAACTGGATAGAAATTGTTCTAATCTAATTCTCTGAGACTCAGGATTGCACCCAAACTGTAAAAGTATATTACTTTAACGAACAGAACCAGTAATCGGCGCGAAAGCCGGTTTAATTCTCATCTTTTTTCCATTTTAGCAACCCATTTCTTTTGAGATTTTAAGTTATTGGTTATTTAGTAAAAAATTGTTTATTGAAAATACTATATGGGTTTGAACAAGTAGATAGATAAGTGTCTTATTTAAAATTCTTTCACAATCTTCTGATATTGGATTATTAATCAAAAGTTGAATCAATATTTATCATCATACAAAATTCGTCATTCAGTTTTTGAAATATCCGATTACCGGGACCTCAGAGCTCACACCCAAATCCTTAGATATTCTGAAAAAATGCGAAATCTAAGCCTATCTTGGAATTG
The DNA here is from genome assembly GCA_004367855.1 of Oikopleura vanhoeffeni. Lineage (NCBI taxonomy): Eukaryota > Metazoa > Chordata > Appendicularia > Copelata > Oikopleuridae > Oikopleura > Oikopleura vanhoeffeni. The sequence continues at coordinate 589 of SCLH01000630.1, forward strand.
GTTGACTTACCTGTCTCTCAACCTGACCAATGACAAGTCGGCCATATATTCCGCAACAAAGGGTGTCTGATTGGGCTGCTATATCTTGCGTTGTTTGTAATCATCCTCAACATACACTGTTTAAGTATTGATACTCTGAGCTCCGGTAATCCATATATTCATCATTTACCATAAAACAGATTTGATGGTTCTCATGCCCGTTCTCTCGAAGCCATATTTGATGTAACCTACAATATACACTCAGCATTATACGATTTGCCGACCCAACTGTCATGGAATTTAACTACGAGAAATTGATCGAGCGACAGGCGGGTCTCTTATTTTATTTCCATTCTCAGACAACCCCATTTCTCTTGTGATATTATTTTGGTTCCATATTTTGTGAAACAATTGTTTATTGTAATGAAATATTGGTTTGACGAGTAAGATAGAGTGATTACAATTCTCAAAATCTTCTGATATGGGATATTTCAAGTTGATCATATTATCATTAAACAAACAGTTCTGATCATCGCAGTTCCGAATATATGGATTTACCCCGGACCTCAGAGTACAAATCCAAATTATTTGAAGAAACTGCTGAAAATCAAGCATATTTGACGGTTATCCTTTCTCAACCTGACCACTGAAACTCGGCCTATTCCGCATCACAAGGTTCTTAGAATTTTGGAGCTGCTAATATCTCTGCGTTTGTTTGTCGATAGATCAAATATCTTCAGGAAATTTGACTCTGAGGTGCCGGTAATCCCATATATTCTAGCATTTATCCATAAAAACTAGATGTAATGTTCACCGTTTCTTGGTAGCCATATTTTTTAACCTAAACTAACACTATCTCTAAACTAAGGTTCTTGTACTAAACAAGTGTGTTTACAACATCTTTTTTCGTATCAAACCTTTCACTCGGTAACGTTCATTCTGTTTTCAAATAAATATTTCAGTCTATAATGTAAACATCAATTGACCGCTACTACGAAGGGCGATAGCGCCGATAGCTTTAATCAAGCTTATCAACATACCTTACTGTACATTTACATTTTATTAAACAATGAGAAAAGTCGCTAATAAATAATCAACTACATGTTACAGTAAATTGAAGTAGTTTAATGTAATGAACTCTACCATAGTACTTATTTTTTGTTAAAATTTTCGAATCACCACAAAAAGCCTTTGAACGTAATTTTTCAAAAACTTTAGGTTTTTTTCCATTACTGCATAGTATATATATGCATTGCATACCCCTAAACATCATATGACCGTATAATCAAGTAATAAGGGTTGGCAAGAATAGTTGTAGACTGTAGTTGTTCTTTTCAAAAAATTACTCAAATATTCTTGAAAAAATTTGACGGGGGGAATCAAAAAATTTGAAATTTTTTCATTACAGCAAAGTTCAATAAGATCACCTGACCCTATAATCAAGGAATAAGATTTGGCATAAGGGCCCTATTTGGGAATAGCGGTACTTGGTTAAATTGTCCGTGCTAAATTAGCTATAAATTTCCAGCACCAAGTAGATACAGGAATTCGCTCCAGACGTATTTTAAACAAAGATCATTGCCGCAACAACCGCCTTAATAACAAACGATTTAAACAAACGGATGAATAATCATTTATGGAACTGGATAAAACATAAAATTAGTCCGGTGAGTTCACAAAAGATAAACTAGTTGAAATCGCTTGCCAATATTTAGACGAAGTTGGGTCCCTGGCACAAACATTTTGAACCAAGGGGACTTTCAGGGAAAGGTTGTCACAGCGGAATAGGACATGATTATTGATATATTATATCATATATACAGTGGGTGCCCCAAGAAGACTCAACTTATAGAAAACAAAAATAATATTTTAAATTGAAGGAACAATTATTTCTTAAACAAAGAACAATTAAAGCCCCGACATGAAATTTTGAAGGCTTTTTTGACAATTTTATTTTGTTTTTAATTTATAAATTATACATAATACATTATGTGTCAAATTTTTTATACAGTTTTTGTGTCCTATTTTTGTTTGCGATCTTAGTTAATTGTCGAAGTCTTATTGACACCGATTATTGGTCTTGTATGAGCTAAGCTCATTGAGCTAAGCTCATTGAGCTTTCAATCTTCTTAACTCTCAGTGTAACTTTATCGTCACGCGTGACCATGCGCCCTTTAATCGCAATTTAGGACCCTTAATCTTTTATGAATGTAGCATTTACAAAGTGATGGATCAACTATTTTAATAATTGACGTTCGTTTTTGTTGAAATTTTAACTGTATTACAGTACTTAGTTTTTGCAAAAAATTTTGGAATCTTCAAAAAAACCTTTGAGCGGGATCAAAAAAAAATTCTAAGACTTTTTTTTCATTACATCATAGGCTATGATTCATAGCCCAAAAATGATCAAATGACCGTATATTCAAGGAATAAGGTTGGCAAAAATAGTACTGTTTTTTTTCAAAAATTACTTAAATCACTTTTTGAAAAAATTGAGAAGGTTCTTTATAAGTTTTTAAGACTTTTTTTCAATTACAGCAAAGTCCAAAAACGATCACGTGACCTTCAGATCAAAAAATAAGGTTTTGGTACAAGTACACAAATAGTTCTCAAATTACGCCGAAAAAATTTCAGGGCAAATGAACACATGATCTATGAATTTTAAACATAACGGCATTTTCCCAAAAACGTCACGTGATCTTATTTTTCAAGAAATAAGTATAATATATGTCATATTTCAAACCTTAAATTACAGCATAGATCAAATAAAATCACTTGACGACATAATTATAAAATAAGCTTTGAAATATGACATACAGCCTGTAATGAGAATAAAGTCTTAAAAACGTTTGAAGTTTACCCACAAATTTTTTTGACGTAATTTGAGTACTTTTTTAAATTACCGTATATCGGTACTACAATTTTCAAAAAATAATCAAAATATTAAAAATCAGATAACGGATTCGTGTTCTACGCCTACGATTACACTATAATGCTTATCTTTCCACTTCTGGTAAGTTTCAGAGCTCCAGAAATGGACTGATGTAAAAAATAAATTCGATACGACATCTCAAATTACTTATCAATGATACTCGTTTTTATCTTCTTTCTTTTCTTTTTTCCAAAAATTTTTGATGAAAACATTAGATTGATTTTAAACAGAGCAGAGGCAAAGTGTTAGCGGTTTAATACTACAAATTTCAAAATGTCAAACTAAGCTTTTATTCGTATTACTTATGCACTTAATTGTGTGAAACATTTGATGCTTTTGTATTATTTTTTTTTTACAATTTTTTTCATAGGATTTTAGCTAATTATTTCAATTATATTATTAACAAAGAAAAAATATATATTGAAAATTAATCTTAGGTTATACGCTTGATTTTAAAAGCATGGTCACGCGTGACCATATGATTCTATGGGACCAGAAATATTCTGAGAGTTAAACACCTATTTTATAATTAATAATGTTTCTGAATTAAAACGTACGTAAAATTTTCTCTACTATTGCACTGTTTATTTAAAGCTTGAACCTTTCAAAAAGTCGTTAACTCGGGTAAGACCGCAGTTAAAGACGGCTCAGCCGACCGTACGGATGTGCACAGCCGTATTATTAAATGCCAATTATCTATGGTTTTTAGGAACCTACCCAATTTAGCCGCTCATTATTTTTGTTTAATTTTAATTATAAATGCATCTAATTTCAGTTCAAAAAAATTTCATAAAAAATTGTCCACCAAGTCCAATTTTATGTGTTTAAATTTTTAAATCAAATCTCTCCAATCACACTACTCCATTCAGATATTTATGCGTAGGCGAAACAGATCAAAACACTCATAACGAGCAGTCAGGCTCTAAACATGAGTAAAGCATCAATGGTGGGTCTCCACACTGTCATCCACTCAACAAATTGTTTTTAGCATACAAATGAGCTAAAAATTAATATATTCAGAATCAAGGTGGAACATTTACTATGAATATTATTGAAATTATCTATTTTGATTAATTTAAATTTAAGCCGATCAAAATAAAGCTTAATCAGTACATTTTCACACAAAATGACAAAGTTGTCGATATCAGAGGTCAATTTCACATGCACTTGTGTGAATAAGTTCCATGTTTATGTTTTCACGCCGTTTGAAACATATCTTATTTCTCATTTATACAGTCATGTGATCGTTTTTCGACTATACCGTAATGAAAGAAAAGTCTTAGAATTTTCTGTAGACTAGCCTCATATATGTTTTGGGGAGATTTGGGATTTTTTTGCAAAAATAAGTACTGTAATTCCCCAAAAAAAAGCACAAAAAATTTTTGGCAAAAAATTGAACGTTCACTTGGGGGACGATGATCCCACTAAAAATCGAAAAACCGTTTCAATTCGCTACGGCTGTGCACCACCATACAGGCAGCTGAGAGTTAAAATGTTGAAAATAGGGGTTGTTTATGGAAAATTGCCAGAATAAATTATTCTGAATAATTCAAATCGTTCGACCAAATAGTGGTTTCCTCATATATACTCAAAGACATATCTCGTACCCTGAAAAAGATTCGGAAGTCACAAAATGTTCATCCAATCAGAAACAAGCTTATAAAACTAGCCTTAGATAAATATTTTCTAGAATTAAAGCTAAATAATAAAGAAAAAACGGACTTTGCTAACTATAGTTGGCTTGAAGTGACTCTACAAGTTGAAAATATATCTCGATCGTGAGTTTCAAGCCATAACGATGTTTTTGGGCTTAATTTAACCGGGCAGAACGTTCGCAGACCACCTATCTCCTCCTTTGATTCAAAAAGTTACACATTCAACACACATTTAAATGTGCATCGTTAGAGTCCGTGACGATCTAGAGAAGTTTTAAATTGAACAATTACAATACAATAAACTTCATTTGACAGACAACAAACGTTTCGGTTTATTCCATAATCATACCATAATTATAAGTTGCCTTACATATTATCTTATGATATTATCCAATAACAGGAAATAATTGAGATCTAATTCGCAAAACATAGCCTAATTTTTTTTAGTAAACGTGGCGTTAATTTATTTTATTTGTACATTATTTTAATTTTCTTTTAAGGGGGTGACATAAGTCCAGCAGATTGGTTCATTTTTTCAGAGCAATATTTGAAAGAAAAAAAAAATGGAAATTTATTTTTTTAATTTTTATCTTCAATAAAAGTGTTCATTCTTACAAACGTTCACATTTTTATTTTCTAAACATAACTAACTATAGTTAAAAATACAAAAAAACAATTTTCACTATGCATCAATTACCAACTTAACCCGACTATAGAATTTTTTTAAAGCCGATATTAATAAACTTCATTTATTTTCGGGTGTACTCCGCTAATTAGTAATCTAATTACTATGCACAGTCGAAAATTTCTTAAATATCAAAGTTTTTTTTCCATGAAAAAGGGTAAAAATTGGCAAAAAGTAGAGAAAAACAGCAAATAAACACTTTGAGCTCTAAATATTTCGCGAAAAAAGATTCAAATTTAATTTTTATTGTTTTTCTCAAAAATATTTGCAAAATTTTGGAAAAAAAATGAAATTCACAAGCATTTTTAGACAACCCAAGACAAAATTTAGAAAAAAGGCAATTAGAGTCTCTAGCGCTAAGTTTTGTCATTCATTTGAAGCATGAATTTAAAAAATCGCATGTAAATTGTAGGAGGAGATGGCTTTTTAGCGAGCCTCCTAAAATCCTCCGAATTGGCTGTTTTGACCACTAGGGGCATAAATTCAATAAAAACGGCCTTATTAGTCCCTTCGTATTCATATATTAGGCCCGCATGCCAAATTAGAAAAAAAATCATGAAAAATGAAGGAGGAGATGGCTTTTTGGTGATTTTGAGGAAGGCCTGCTAAATAATATTTTCTGAGCGTAGGTTCAATAATCTGATGATCTGAGTGACACTGCAAAAATCCTAGAGTCACCTTACATATTTGAAAAAAATGGATACATTTCTAATACTAAGTTTCTAAGAAACTGCACTTGAAAACGTCAAAAAACAGCGTAATTATCGACGCCCACTCCCTTAAATGTAGGTATTTACTACTAGTATGTGGTTGTTAAGCTTAATTCGAATACTGCATAATGCGATGAGATGTATGACTGGGTGTATCCTATTCAGAAGAATATGCTGATATCGTACAACATAGACTATGTAACATAGTAGTCATTCCTATAGTCCGAATCCAGGTATTTTTTTTAGTTTGACAGTTGCATTTATTTTGTGACTTTATGGACAGTTTGGTCTTTAGCCCGAATCCAGATATAACTTTATGATTGGCTGCATCGTTCCCGTCAAATTGAGCAACATTGGAATTTAGCATCACCCCAGCTTAGAGGGTGGAGATCCATATTGTCTTTATGATGCACCAGAAAGAAGATTTTAGGCACAATTATATACGTGTATAATATATATTTCTTTTCCAAATAACTTTTTTACAACGTTTCGATTTCATTGATCATCTTCGGCTGGCCAAGGATTTTGCAGAACATTAACAAAAAGTTCTGAAATTTAAACTAAATTTTTTCCAATACCTAGGCAAGAAAAAATCGAAAAAATATCTTTTCATTTTTATCTCTGAGGTGTCTTAAACCAGTTTGTTAATTTTTGGCGTTTTGCGTTATGGCGATTTTTATATTTTCGTAAATCTTACTGATATTAACAGGACGCTTCTATTTAAAATCTTAGAATTTGTTGCACTTGAAGACTTCAACCAGTTATGGCCGGTCAAAGTTCAGGGTAATTTCAGGGTTATCACTTCGCTTCGAAAAATCATCAAATAATCATTGGGTCAACTTTCTGATGAAAATATTAGCAAGCATGGGTCAATTATAAACAAAAAGGACGCTAAAGAGCAAACGTCTGTCTTTTAGTCAATTTCAAACTTTTGCTCTTTAACGCTGTTATGTTCATAATGGACCCATGGCTGCTATTATTTTTTACTTTCATAATCCCTGAACTTCTTATGTAGCATAAGTTATGACGATTTAAAATAAGAAATTTTAAAAGTCAAAAATGGGTACCGATATGATAGGTAAAGTATAGCTTCCGGTAACGGAAGTGATATTTCAATGATTTGAATGTACAAAAAGATGCACAATTATTGGTTTTCTGGAGACGGTATTATAAACTAAGGGTCATAACTGACCGGAAGGTGGCGCTAAATTTATATTTTGAGTTATATTATCACTCTTAATATAAATTCCCCTCTAGCGCACCTTTTTTCGCACCTTCAAACCGTTTTTTTCAGAAAAAATCTCAAAATAAAAAAAACCTTAGTTTAATAAAATCGGTATCCCTTTTTGCGGTGCAGACCATTCCGCCGGTCATTTCCAGGAAGCGAGAATCTGGCCAAGAGAATTGCCGCAAAAGTAAACAAACTCGCTCGTCAATTTGAGAGTAGTATCAAACAGCGCGCGAAACTCAATTTATAACCATAATATAGGGTTTTTTCATATAATTTTAATTCGTAAAATATTTTCACTGATTTGTAATTGTGAGAGTTTGACAATGAAAATGATATAAAAATTGACAGATAATTATTATTTCTTCGTGAAAATGTTTCAAATTTACATTTTTTGACAATTTTTATTCGGGTCACCTCAAAACGCCACGCTTTATTTGATATAGGAAAAAATTGTGGCAGATGGTGCCGCGCTGACTGCGGAAACTGAGTGGGAGTTCATTCAAACTAATACGGTTATGAATGGAAAAGTACTAAATAAAATGTTTAGTTATTTATTTTCAAAACGTGTTATATATTATTAATTTTTTTAGGAAGTAAGTTCACCATGAAAAAAATGTTAAACTTTAAATTATATAAAATAAAAATGTAATATTTTTTTAAAAATTAAATTTTTATTTTAAAATTTAATGAAATCATAATTATTTTAAAATTAAATATTATCAATTTTGCAAAGGTATAGAACTGCAATTAATATTGGAAAAAGAATGCCTCATTTTCTAAATTAATCATTTGAAAATGTTATTGCAACTTTAATTAAAACTTCAGATGTTTTTCTCTGACAAAAAGTGATTATTTTCGATAATTTATTTTTCTGTCGGACATCTGGTTTTTATGATATATCAAGCATAGTTTTTTGCAGGTGATCACCTGATTTCGCAAATAATTTTACCGATTGAGATACGTATTCTTGTGCCCACTTTTTAAACATTTTATAATGAACATCTGTGGCCATTGTTGTTTTCCTGGAGAAATATTCAAAGAAATATTTTCGAGAGTTATTCCAACCGAGTTTAATCCACATGTTTCTCACCTGGCAAAAGTTTAAGTAAATTTATATAAATTTTTATTTTTTATTTTCAGAAATTAAGCAGTTTTAAGTTACAGAAATGAAAGCAGTACATGTTAGCGATATGAAGCATATAATTTTAGTCAAAGGCGATAATTATTTGAGGTTGATAAAAAGGATTGAAAACATAGCGAGATATAATTTCGTTAACAATTTGAATCTTCAACTCGGAAAATTTGAAAATTGCTTCGAAAAAAAACTGAAGACAAAAAATCGGGATAAAAATGATTGAGGGATCAGAAATAATTTCTAAAAAACTTTGAAGAAATAAATTTGAAGATTTTCAAATCGAATAGATCCGATTTTTTCTTTTATTTCGTTTATCTCCCTCCATAAAAACACGATATTTATCCCGAGATTTGAATAAAAAGTATGAAGGCCCTCCACACAAGGCAGCTCGGTAACAAATCCTCGGTTAAAAACGCTGTTTAAGGATTCACTAACATTGTTAGATAACTGAGGGAAAAAATCGCCCAAAAGTTCATCTTGAAATTTGATATTTTGCTAAGAAAAATCGGTGATTTGGATTCAGGTAATGTCTCAAAATAATTTAAAAAAATCAAAAATTTCGGGCGTTCAGACTCTTTTGGTAGTAAAAAATCCAAACTGTTATAATTTGTTATAAAGTTTGAGCCATTGAAAATTGAATCTCAGACTGTAAATCTAAAAATAAGATGCCATTAATTGTTGTGAAAAGTGCCACTAATTCTTTTGATCTATTTTTAAGCCAATTTTATCAAAGTTTAGACAAAAAACTATTTTTTAGTGAAATAAACAAGTGACAACTTTTTTCTGGGGAAGTGGCCTATTAACTGTATTTATAACGGCGGATTCGTTATCGCAATGGAAGCCTTTGTGGAGCTAAATTTTGACCGGTTCTTTCGAAAAAAAATCTTTTATTTCTGACCAATGGCTATTAACGTTGCTGTTTCTTTAGTCTGGTAAAAAACCATTAAATGGGCTGAAGGTGGGTCTTGCAATTATCCTCATTGTACAGTTTGAGTACGAAATTATATATATCTGGTAAATACCAGCAATGTTTTTTACACAAGAGAAGGTTCCGTCAGTAGAAATAACAGTATTTAGAAGAGACAAAAATTCATCAAGAAAAAAATAAGTAAATGTTTTTTGATGCAATAAATTTTTCGGAAATTAATGAGAATGTTTCTTGGTTGAAAGTGTTCATTTTTATAAATTCCCAATGGAACAGCACCACCAGTTTTTCAATTTTTCTTCTTTTTGAATTATTCTTTGATAGCGTGCTACGTCTCCGATTTACTGGAAGCCCACGCACGAGTAAAAGTTTTAATTTGTAATGAAATCTTTTTTTTATTTTTTGTACTTCAAATATTTTTAATGAAGTTATCGAAAAAATTAATAACATTTAAATGTATTTTGAAAATTAATCATATTTTTATTAATTATTCTTATTAAATTATAAAATTTATTGTTTTTTTTATTAATTTCCAGAATGAAGTTCATTCAATGAACTGTATTTTTTCGAAATAAGTTCATATTGATTATGTTTCAGTTTGAAAATGAATAAAAGAACTTCATATTGAATAAAGGTATATTAATTTTCAAATATAATTAAAAAAGATAAATTTTGAAAATTAATGAAAGTAGTTATAAAGCTAGACTTTTAAAATTATATTTATTCTTTTCAAAGAATACTTTTCTCGCGGCCAGGAAATGACGGGCGGAATGGTATGCTCCCCATTTTTGGCTTTCAAAATTTCTTATTTCAAATCGTCTTATGTTCTATTAAAATTCAATATCTAACATTTATACAGTTCACTATCGACCGGGGAAATGATCTTTATTTTATAATTCTGAATAATGAAACTTTGAAAGTATGATTTAATTTAAATAAACAGGACATATTATTAAACCAACCGGTTGAAACACATAACCACGAACTTACTTTTGAGCGAAAAAAATTAAGAAGCACTAATTGTCCTCTTATGTTAATTTGAAAATTTGAAAAATTAGGGTCTGGGAATTTCTTTTATCGAATAAGATGAATATATTTAGTCATTATATCTCAAAAAACTGGTCAATTCTGAACATAACGGTCCGGACACGAACTAAATGCGAAATTAAGGAATAATTATGATTGAATCCCAGTTAGAGTTGTGGTTCAAGCTCCAATGCCATGGCATGCCAGTTTCCATTTATTTTTGATTTGTTTTAGATGAGACAACTCGAACTTTTTTCATTGAACTTCTATCACAAAACGTCAAATTTGACGTCAGCATAATATTATGAAAAGTCTGGTTTAAAAATAAAGAAATCTACCTTAGAAGGTTTTAGCAGCATTTGAGCATGTTTCCAAATTCGAGGAACGACCCTAAGAAGAACTAAAAACCCCCAGCGGAGTCGAGGGTTTTTTTTTGAGATTTCGAATTACGTTATTATCAATGATAAATTATCATTGATAATTTATCATACAAGCTACCTTGACTCAAAAAATTAGATGAATCGTTTCATGTTCCGTTAAATTAGTGGATAAGTAATATTTACCAATAAAAGTTGTGCGATATTATCGTAGCGATAAATATTTCAAATTTTAGTTCAGACAATCAGTGAGCCTCTTCCTCCATGGCACATAATTCAAGTTTGGTTTTTAATACCGTCACCGAAAATGTTTTGGCAAAAAATTTTGAGATTTCAAATCGCTCTGAATGCAATTATTTGTATTTTATCAAAAAAGAAAAATCCTAGCCACATCCTAGGCTGTTATCGGTTTTTCAGCATTGGAAATATATGATAGTTATAAAAAATTAAAAAGTACATTTTGTTCAAAATTTTTCAAAGATCAAGAAAAAATGTTCGAAAATTTAAAATTTTCGAAAAAATGACGGCTTCTGATTGGCTAAAAATCGACTCACTCCAAAAAGAAAAGTAATGTTATCAGCGTATTTTTGCAAAGTTTCTCGTTCCAACGCAAAAATTAATTTTTTCTTTGGTCAACTCTTTTTTGAATTATCAACACTGTAAATTTGGGAAAATGCCATTTTTTCACGAAATTAACTGGTTTTTAGCACAAAATGCCGAAAAATAGTTTTGCGGAGCTGTGTAAACTACACTTAAAAAATAGCTTTTGCAGTAAAAAATATTTTGAAAAAAAATCCCGCTTAGATATATTTTTGACTTTCAAAAGCTAAAATTATGAAAAATTTTTGCGAAAAAACAGTTTTTTTGAACAAAATGCCAAGAAATCGTTTTGCGGAGCTGTGTTAACTACACTTTAATAATAGCTTTCGCAGTGGCACACTTCCTCCAAATAAAATTATAGCGAAAAAAATGCCGCTAAGGTATATTTTTGACTTTCAAAAGCTAAAATTTTGAAAAATTTCTCCAAAAAAATAGTTTTTTTGCAAAAAATGATAAGTAATCGATTTGCGAAATTGTGTAAACTACTCCCAAATAGTAGCTTCTACAGAGGCGCATTCACTTCAAATAAAATTATTTTGGAAAAAAAACGGTGCTTAGATATATTTTTAACTTTTAAATCACAAAATTTTCTAATTTTAGTATAATTTTCTACAATTTATTACCAAATAACTTCATATATTGATTTTCAACCATATTAAATTTTTGTTTATCAATATTCTGTTTGACAAGGAGAACATTATAGCTTAAAATTTTTAGGTCATGAATTTATGCATTCTAAAGAAATTCATTTTGAGCTAATCAGAAGCCTGAATTTATGAAAATGACAGAAATTCGATAATTTTTGTAAAAAAAATAGTTTTTATACGAGAAAAAACGTATGACTATATTATTTATGTGTTCAATAGCCATTATAGCTATATTTAGTGAAATGGCAAAAAGCCAAGTATAAAAATTTCGACATTCACAATTATAAAACATGAAAAATAAATATAAGTGCCGTTTTTTCAAAATTCGTCTTCAACCCCAACCTAAACTAAAGACTCTGACGATCAAAATGTGAGCAATGACGACATCTCCGGAAAACGGTTTTTTGTAATTTTTCTTCAATATTAAATAGACGCCTACGCAAAATTAAATTTTATCAATTTAAAATGGCATTTTTGGTCAAAAGTATTGAGATTTCGAATTTGGTGAGACGACATAAAATAATCGTCACTCTTCAATTAATTCAAATATAACTTCGCATTCACCAACCAAGGAGGTCGAAAAAGACCGATAACAGCCTACCACAGCCCTCCAAATAAGCTGAAAAACATTTTTTTGACACGACGGAGTTAAAAATTAAATCAAAAAGAAGAATGGGTATATTTAAGATTGGGATCTCTAAGCCTGGCGATTTGCGTTTGCGTTTTACCAATGATAGCACCGGAAATATCGACGTTGACCAATAAGAGCTTCAAAAATAAGTTTAAACGCGAATCGCCAGGCTTAGTCAGCTTATTTTTTATGCGATTAGAAATAATTGCATTATTAATTTTCGCATCCTAAATTTTTTTTTACATTTTCACTTTTTACATTTTACCCTTCATCGCTATCGCAAGTTGCGATTCGCAACTAATGAGTCATTGGCAATGACGCAAAAATGTTACGTGGCATCATGATTACAGTATTTAAGTCACGCATTTACATATGACACATTTCCAACCGGAAGATTTTAAGGATGAACTTCAAGAATATTGTCAAGTCTGCCTGTTCACTAGTAGTGAATCACTACCTATAATTAAGAATCATTTTAAATTTGATGAAAATTAAATTTGCCAAATTTACTAACTAAAATGTGTTTCATACAAATAAGCCGTAAATTATGGCCCGTACCATACTGTAGGGTTCCGACCAGGAGAACCAGGGGCCAAAGTAAAATCAATATAAATATGCGATAAAACTTCTAGGATGAAATTTACCCGATACAGTAACCGCCCGGTACAGTTTCCCGAAAAATGTTGACATTTTTTTGTGATCTAGTGGCCAGAGAGAAGGTTTAAAATCACCGTTTTTAGCCTTGATTTGTATCTTTTTGACTATAAATTTAAAAATATTAGTAACGTTCTGAGTTCTGAGGCACAGAATCTGTGGTCGTAGGTAAAAACGCTCCACCATAAAAAAAATAATTAAGTCATTTCTTAACTCGTAGACTTTAGAAGTGAGTCCGTACCCAGACTTGATTTCTGCCATCTAGCTGCCATTCTAAAAATCGAGCCATATCCTAATAAGGCAGTTAATCGTGTGATAGAGTGGTAGGAGCGTGTCAGAGGCTAACAAATTGACTCCTTCTCGCCCCCTCTCGCCCTCTCTGGGTCCTCGCCAACGAAACATTTAACTTTTTCAACTCCGAATTTTATTCTAAGTATTAATAGAGTGATTCCAGAATAACATTAAAACATTCATAAGACCATGAATTAAGAGACACCAAATGATTCATTAAGTTCACAAAAGCTTAACCAGACTTAAAACTTTTAAAGTAACATTAATTAATTCATAAATTTCAAAAAACTGGTAAAAAATAATTAAAAAAAATTAAACTCGTTTTCCACTAAAAACAATAAACTCGTCAAGTAATAATTAAAATGGATGATCTGTTTAATCCATATAAGCAATATATAATTAAATCAATAATAAGCAGTTTATTATTAACTATTTTTTTATTATTTTAAATACAATTCAGCCAATTTGCTATACATAAAAAAATTTTAAACGCATAAAAAGGCTTTAATGGGGATAAGAAAATAAAAAGTTGCGAAATGACTCCAGTTAACACAAACGTGCAATAATAAGATGAAATTAACCTTTATTTATATTTGAACTACTCATTTAAACTAGAATGTCTTGCCTATGGCTTTGTCTAAAAATAATTTTAAGTTTTTATACAAAATTCTCTAGTAAAATGGCTCTTAAATTGTTGTGGAATATTTTATTTCTTGTTCAAGGTAAAGGTCACTTTCAAGTTTATCGTATAAACTTGAAATTACCACCAAAATTTGTGGATTGTCTGTCCGGTAGTTTCTACAAAAGAATTAGGATTTTTCGTAATAAATGCCGAGATTTTTTTTGTAGCGCGCTTCAAAGTCCAAACCTTTCTTAAATGAATCTCGGCAAATTTATTACGATCCTAATTTTTTCGTAAAAACTACCGGACAAAGAATCCACACATTTTATTTTTTAGGGATTTTTAATATTTCATCAAATACGATAAATATGTCTCAAAAATAATGTGCAAGTGAAAAACGATCCTAAATCACCATAAATGTGTTAAAGGGATATTATGGATATGCTATAGCCTATAGCTTCCGAGCCCGCTCATAGCTTTTTTGCTGATTTCTCATCCAGAAAAGTTAATTCCGGCGACTAGGGCCTTTTTAAGGATGCACTCGGTTTTTGATATTTTAGATCAGGGCTCAGAAGAAAAACGTTGAGCAAAACGTAGGGAAAATTGAGGATGGGAATAAAAAATCCGGTGCGAAATGATCTTTTGTACAACCCTGACGTACAAAGAACGTGACAACGAAAATATTTAAAACTATTCCCATGTTAAATTGATAAATTTTATGTTTCTAAAAGGTTTATTCTACCTGAAGTCCTCTCGTATCCAAAATCCATGTTCACTTAAACGCCCGAAACTTTACCGGTACAAAAATAATAAACGTTCAATTGTTATACTTCCTGCGTTCTGAAGTTAATTTCGAAATTAAAAAATCAGAAAAATGTACACGTTATTCAAATTTTATTTATTCAACTAAATATTTTTAACCATCCATCATCCAATAAAAAAGTCCTTTACCAGCATCAAAAATACCGGTTACTACATCATCAACAGTATTGATTGCATCATTTGAAATACCTTGCACAGTGTCAACCAATTCTTCAGTGACTTCACTCCAGACCGACTCTCCTTCGTGTGGGACAAAACTACTAGATTCACCTTCTAAACTAAAAAATATTTATTTCTATTTTATAGGCCCAGAAAAATTCAAAACTTTAATTTCTTATATTTGTAATTGTACTAATCGATGAAAAGTCACTGCTGAAATTTGAAAGTATGTATTGCAATCCATGACAAAGCTGACTTGGATCGAAAAATTCATTCATATATCGATAATTATACCTTGGTAAGTGTAACGCCTTCACCCTAGTTAAAAGATACACCGCGCCCTAGGTAAAAGATAGGGCTGAAGTCGTTACACCTACCAAGGTATAATTATCGATATATCCCTGTTCACTCTAATGTCAATTAAATCACCTAAATTAACATTAGTGTTAACAGGGGATATCGTAGTTCAAGAGGCACGCTTAGTTCAAGAATCACGCTTAATTTTCCTGAAGCCGCTAATAGCGCGCTTTGGCATTTATTATCCTTGCATTTTCGCGATGACTTTAAATGTGCAGCTTACATGAGAGTATACTAATCTGTGTGACCGATGTCATTCTAAATTTTGCAGATCTACTACAGTAGATTTTTTAAAAAATCATTTAAATTGAATTATAAACTTGTACCGAGGTAGAGGCCGATTGCGTTCACTTATTTTAATGATCAAAAAGTTTATGAGCAAGATCTTAGAACAAAATTTTTGAATTAAGCAACAATAATTAATTCGACGCTTTCTGGGCAAAGAACAAGACCAAAACTGCCTGATTATGGACTTTGAATTTATTTTATACTATTTGTATGTACTTACTTATCGATGCCATATCCGTTATCCTGGTAATCCAATGGTATGAGCATTAATAATCCTTCCCTACTAGGAAATTCTAAGGATACATTTCTATGTATTCTTGCACATTTTACCCAGATAAACAATAAAAAAAATAATCTCATGATAGCGTCGTCTGTTTTCAAGCTGAAATTTTCTGAAGTCTAACTATAAATTATAGCCAAGTCTTATTGACTCCGAAAATATTTATTTTGGCGAATTTATGCTTCTTTTATTTATATCACTGTATTATCAAACAAAGTCTGTTTCAGTCATAAGTCTATTATTTGCTTTAAGGGGGTGGTCAACGCAAAATTGGCAAAAAACGTAGTTTTGTAGTCGGTTTCACGCTGAATGTAGAAACAAGAAAGATATGAACGCACGGCATATATGAAATATTTATTCAGTCATAGGCGTTAGGTCAGGGTCAAGTGATCGCAGCTAATAGTCATTTCCGGGAAATGACATTTGAAAATTTTTATTTTTGAAAAATTAAAATTGGAACTCAGTCCTGAGTTTAAAAGGTATGGACTTGATTTCTTTTTAAAATGACAGAATTAATAGTTACCACAAAACTTGACTCAAAGAAAAATTCTTATCGCTTGTAATCGAGAAAAAACGGTAATTTTAGCCTACAAATCAAAGGTTTTCAAACGTAACTGGGCCCTTAATTTTCATAATTTATTTTTTTTGATTATTATCACTGCAAAGGTTAAACACTCGTCCATAAAACTTGACTCAAATTATTTTGATTAAACCTCTTAGTTGTTCTCCAGAGAGGTCGTAGTCACATGTCAAAATTAAATTTTAATCGGAAAACATAATATTTTTTTTGATATTTATTCAAAATTAAATTTTAAGATTCTATTTGACGCAAAATTCAATGCAGTTTCAGAAAATATACTTTTGATATTTCTGCAATAAAAACTAAGTTTCAAAACTAGAAATAAAAATGCCAACAAAAAAGACTACTTTCTAGAATAGTACTTTCGAGGGTAGTTAGGACTCTAAAAATACCACTTATCGATTTCAAAATTTAATATAATTTATATTATTTGTAAGTTTATAAAGCTCATGGACCATAAGTCATGGACCATGACTCATGGTTTACTGAATAAAAAATCGGCTTACATGATGTAAGTTACATCTGCTTACTTGATATTCTACAATCATGAAAACGTTTAAATTTTGAATTCAACTCAAAATTTCTAGAAAATGGCCCGAAACAATTTTTTTTAAATTAAGTTTGAGTTTGAGAAATATGTCTTCTTACTTTCTAATGCAAATTTGTTTTCTTATATATATGCTCCTATCAATAGAAAATCGCATTTTAGTTCAACCGGAAGTCAATTTTTGGAGTTTCTAGAAAATTATTTTCATCCGATTGTACCGAAAGTACCGAAATCTAAAAAAACTCGAAAATTTTGAGAATATTCTCGAAATTTATTTTTATGATATGACCAGAAATGCATTTTTTGGCCTTTCTGAAAAAAATAGGAAAAGATATTTTTTACAGTATGGAGAATTTCTGGTTTTATCATTTTTCGGAAGAGTTTTAACGAAAATATGAAACCGACAAATTCATGGCGTTCAACTAAAGTACAACTTCTCAAAAATGCATCATATTTGTATGCAGCATGTAAAAGATTTTGCCTGATAGAGAAGGAAAATCTAAAACTCATTAAACAAGCACCACATTTCTTGACAGTGAACAATTTAAGTACTGGTTTGTGATCAATCGAACCGCAAAGAGTAGGCTGACCAAATATATTTCTAATTATTTCGAAAACTTTGTCATGTGATAAATAAAAGCCACTTTGAATTGCTTGCATATTTCCAACATTTAGCACTCACAACCCCCTTAATACGTGATAAAAAGGAATTACAATAGTTCATTAAAGTTTTGGGCCAAAAATGTACGTGCACCAAAGTTAAACATAAATTTTCATAATTTACAATTAGATTAAATTACATTATTGTAAAACCTATCAACTTGAGATCCTCTGAGGATCATCCTCACTAAAATATTAATAATACTATGTAATTAATAATGTACCAAACAAAATGTCCAAACAAAATCAAGATAAAGGGGCCAATTCAAGTGGATTCTAGTTTGTGCTGTATTTTTCGTGAGAAAAGTGAACAGAAAAAGTTTTTAATTCTAGATATGGTTTGGACTTGAAAATTCAGAATAACTTTTTAGACTTTCACAGAACTCACGATGAGAATTTCAATTATTATATATTTTTTCCTAAAACTATCAGAGACTCGACCGAGTTCAAATGAATACAAACCGGAAAAACCAGAAGTCTTCCGGTACTACTCGCCTTATCCCAAATTTAAGAAAAATTTGGCCCCGGGTTACGAAAGTTCGATTGGTTTTGATGAAACAGTAAAATGGCTAAACACAATTGACAAAGATCGGGAGAACTTCATGAATGAGATGATGCAGATTCAAAATACTCAGGCGAGATATAAAATTTAGTGGCGAATAATAATAACTCAGTCGGGTCGAGTCGACTCGAGTGTTCTGGAAAAAGGTGCAGGGGGCCGAATTTCAAATAAAGCAAAATGCGAGATTGATTTAATGTTTAGATAACGGCTAATAGGCTTTTTCGGTACTAAAAACGTTATATTTTGCTAAATTCAATATTATATTATAATACGTATAATACGGTATATTATATACCGCGCGGTTTATTATAAATATCTCTTGCTAAATTCAATATACGGTATATTATATACCTCGCTTTTAAGATTTGACTGGTTTTTAACGGTATACCGGAAAGCAACCAGTTAAGGAAATTAGTCTTTTTGCCGAGATCTAGAAATAAGACGACAAGCACTTTATACATTTTTCCAATCGGATCCACCATTCTTTGAGAGTATTCGATCCGACTAAATTATTATTATTCGCCGTTAAATTAATATCCCACCTCAGCCATTAGTCCCATATGGCGCTTATAGACTCCTCAATTCTATCCCAAGTTGTTTCGTGATCTATGTATACGATTCGGCAGAAACTTCAAAATATATTGGTTAGTTAAATTATAGCTCTTGATAAAAAACTTTTTACTGGGTATATCGAAAATGATGCCTAGGTGGCCTTTTTTATCAGGCGTCATAACTTTGAGAAATTGACCAATATCGAAGTGATGTGATGTGACACTGGCTCAAAGTTATGACGCCTGATAAAAAAGGCCAACCTAGCATTATTTCGATATATTCTTTGCGATATTATTGCTTTTTTAGATTGCAAATGTGAGACATGATTAAAAAATCATAGCTAGGATTCGGACCGGGAAAACCAGGGTCCAAAGTAAAGCCGATTGTAATAAAAAAAAAGGCTGCTAGGGTAAATTAGTGCTGAAAATGTTCAACATTACAAAAAAACATTTTTTGGACACCTAGTGGTCAGAAAGTAAGTTTCAAAATAAGAGTTTTCAGCCTTTACAGCCTGAGTTTTTTTTAATTTAATAATTTTTCTGGAAGTGAAACATAGGCGAATAATCCTAATAAATCAACTCCCCGTAATACTGGGACCAAACATTTGAAAAAAATTTCAATTATTTTTTGGAACCGAATAGAAATTTTTGAAGTTTTAGGGGTCAAATTGAAACAAACGTTATTTTTCTACTTAAGGGGGTNAAAAATTTCGAATTTTTTTTTGTTCTTATTCGGGTTTTTTGTGCTTTCAAAACATAAACGATTGATTTGGTGCATTTTTATGACATAATAACTGCAGAAATGTGGGGACCGGGATACCCTTAAGCCATTAACGGAGATTTGAAGAAAAACGGGTTTCTGATTGGCTCAAATTATTTTTCTGAAATTGTCACTTTTTTTTTCGTCGGACGAAAAAAAAAGTGACAAAAAGTCACGTGACACAAATTAGTCATCTGTTATGCCCAAATTCAGCAGTAATTCAATCTCGCTGTCTACCCACCGGACGAAAAAAAAGTGACAATTAAAAAAAACTCAGGCTGTATTTCTACTTTCGGATCAATTATTTTTAACAAGTGATATTCAAATTATGAAGAGGTAAAACTCACAGTAAAATTTGCTCCATAAATTAACTCATTTTTAAGATGAAAATAATCTTAGTGTTGATCGAGTTTGGGCGAAATCAAAAATTGGCAATTTTAACATAAAAATCTGGGGTTGCTTTAAGTGCCCAAAATTCGTTCGTCGAGCTTGACCTCGTTTCGCACCTGTCATTTTTTTTAAGCCATTTTAATGAGTGAAAAAAAATCATCAAACAAAAATTTTCGCGTTTTTCGATTTTTTTTAAGTATTTTTTTTTAAATGAAGTTCAATAATAACGTTTGCTTTAATTTAACCACTTTAACTTCGAAATATCACCTTGACGTAAGCCAACTTTCTAATCAGTGTTTCAGTAGCTTTCTTTTGAGCCTACTTACAAAAAAAGCGAAGCATTTTTTTTTCGAAAATTTCTCGTGGGTCCTTAAAAAAATCATATTTCGAGTTTAAGGTCGAGTTTAAGGTTCGAGTTAAGGTCGAAATTCAAAAAAATGACCGAGTTTATTATTCGTATTTGTATGAGAAAAATCAATGAATTTGAAAAGAATTCCTAGGAGGAGATAGTTTTTCCGACGGATAATTGGCAAAAAACGGTGGTTTTTCTGCATATTCTAGAAAAAATAAAGCGAAATTAGAAATTTTGACCAAGATTAAGTTTGGCCTACACTTTTACAAGTTATGTCAAAATTAGATAATTTCGACATAAAACGTGGGAGGAGATAGTTTTACCATTTTTGCTTGGGTCCTTTTGTGTCGCTTATGTGTCAGGGAATTTGTGCATACAAAAAGTTTTGACATATTTCTCACGCAAGCTAAAGGCTAGATCTACAAACTGGCGTATCTTAATAATATCCTTGAAGCCCTGGTTGGCCAAGATTTCATCGAGAAAATTCAATTCCAGCGACCAGTACCCCCTTAAGTACCCAAAATTTTGACGCTTTAAGTGCCCAAAATAAAATCATCCCTATTAAGGGGTTACTGGTCGCTGGAATTGGTTTTTCTCGATAAAAACTTAGCCAACCAGGGCATCAAGAATATTATTCAGATTAGCCAGTTTGTAGATCTAGCCTTTAGCTTGCGTGAGAAATGTGTCAAAACTTTTTTGTATGCACACACTCCCTGACACATAAGCGACACAAGAGGACCCAAGCCAAAATGGATTATCTATCTCCTCCTAGGTTTTATTTTGAAATAAGCCTTAATTTTAACATAACCTGTATAATTAGTATTTTCTAGAGCGTTTTTTTCAAATTTCGACCCGAAACTCAAATATGAATTTTTTAAGGTCACGTGAAAAAATTTCCGAAAAAAAAATGTGCTTCGAAAGAGGCTCAAAAGAAAGCCACGGAAACACAGATCAGAAAGTTGGCTTACGTCAAGGTGATAATTTGAAGTTTTAGTGGTTAAATTAAAGCAAACGTTATTTTTTAACTTCATTTTAGAAAAAATACTTAGGAAAAAAACGAGAAAATTTCGAATTTTTTTTTGATAATTTGGTCAATAAAATACTTTTTATTCACTCCAAATCAATTTGGAGCATTTTCAAAGCCCGAAAGGCCTCATAAAGCCAGCGACCAGTACCCCCTTAAAATGGCTTGGAAAAAAACTGACAGGTGCGAAATGGGGTCAAGCACCACGAGCAAATTTTGGGCAGTTGAAGCGCGCTTTAAGTGCCCAAAATTTTGTTCACTCTGAAGCCTCAATAAATTAGGCACTCAAAGCGCGCGCTTTAAGGGGGATTGTGGGTGCAGTAGTTATTTTCGACCACGGTCTCAAAATTCGGTATTGTTTTTCTGTATCCGACCATCCAGCACATGAGAAATTGATGAAAGCAAAAAAAGTTTTCACTATCGAATAACTAGTTCTAGAACATCAGATTTGCTTGCAAAAATAGATTTATTTATTTACAATTCCACACATAGAATAGTCTCAAATTACAGAAAACAATAATCACAGCTAAAAAATTACACCAAATGAAAGTTTTTCAACATTATAATTGTTACAATTTTTGCCCCTTTTTCAATATTTCAATTTTTAGCCTGATCAATGTAATAATGGCGCGCATTAAATCAGCATAAAATACTGATTGCGAGAAATATGAAAAAAATTATTAAAATTTTTCAGTCTTTAATTTTACTAAGATCGAGAATGTTTATGAAAAAAAATCGCATGTACCGTTCGTGAGGTATACTTTTTTTGGAAAATAATGTACATTTTGCCTATATTTAACTATAGCAAGAAATTTTCAAAAATAATTTTCGGCGAATTAAGGGGTAGGTGTCGCTTTTTGGTACCTTTCAATCACGCCTCAGAACAAATCTAGGGCAGTTGTAAAAATTCTGAGGATACTCGTTCTGAGATCTAGCCTTCGCTAACGATTACACAT
>SCLH01000630.1:48730-64375 GCA_004367855.1 Oikopleura vanhoeffeni
AGAAAAGTGCCAAAAATTAATATTAAAAATTTTTGACAGCCTTCGTCCATGACCCAATTTTTACGATTTACTCCTAAAATATTTTATTTTTTCAAATTTATACATGGAAAAGACCTTAAAAAGGTCTCCTCGACCACCCCCTTAATTATCAAAACAATCATGAATTACAATTCACGACCATACAGGCTGTATTTCAAGCAATTTAATTTGGTTCAAGATTATGAACAATTCAAGTTATTTTTGTTATCCGGGATTGAATCAAATTCAAAAAAATTAAACTCTGAACACAGGCATTTTCGAGCATTTTTATTTCTCGGAAAGGTGGCCAAAAATGTATAACAAACTTTTTTGAGATTAAAAGTTCAGGTTTTTTGTCATTTAATTTCCTTATATACATAAGTGTAATAATGGCTAGGTATGACTCATTCCCAGGAGAGCAATCTTCAAAACCGAACCCCTCAGCACTGATTTTTCAAGTTAACGGGGTTAAACGCTCTCAAAAAAATGATTCCGTAGTCGAAAAATTGCTGAATGTAAAACGAAATTTTTTTTTGCTGAATTTCTGAAATTAACGGTTCGGGACAATTAAAGTCGTCGACCCGAAAACGTTTTTTCTGGAGATTTTTTCGAAACAACTAACTTTAAAATGTAGCGATTCGAAATAAAGAAATAATCGGATGTCTTATCGGAAGCATAGAGCGATTTCCGTGGATGGCGACAAATCTTCCGAGGCATGGACCAGTCGTGGTCGAAGTCTCTCATACGTTTTATAAAGAATTGTTTAAAGAAAAAAGTATCAGGAAATTTGGAGTAAAATCTGGTGCATATGTTTATGTTGGTCAAATTCTATGTATAAGACATGATTGTCTTAACACTGGCATAGGGCAGGGTCTATATTTCCAAGCTTAATGAGTTTTCTAATATTTCGGCCCTGAAAATTTGTGAAAAGATGTCCGCAGCGGACAGTCCGCTTCATTTTTACTCGGAGACCCTATATTTATCATTTAGTTAAATTTGCTAATTATAAAGAACTCAAAGAACTGTTAAGTGCTCTCTATCGAGCCCAGAACACCCACAAAACTCATCCAACTATTTTATTTCATGCGAGAAAAATGTGTTTTTTGTCAATTTGAGGTTGTTGATCTTAATATAGGTAGCATGATATTCGATGAAGCTCTCCGGTATGCACTGCAGAACAAGTGCGTTTTTTTCAATATGGTTTCGATCGATGGAATTGTCTCTAAGGTATTCATTGTCAAGTTTTTCTATGATGACGTTTTGTAATAAGGAAAAAAGTAAAAAAAAAGTATCGATTTTATTGGCCGATTTTGAACAAATTTTTTTATCATACGTAGCTGGAAATTATGTAATATGTAAATTTTCTCCAAAACATCGTTTGTGAGCCAAACTACGAGTTTTTTCCTTTAAGGTATCGATATAGGAAAGATAGAATAAAAAAAATTTTATCGAACAGAATCAGTCAAAACTTAATTAGTCTGTAAAAACTGTTTGATAAACACATGCCGCAGCAAAATCTTGCTCATTATTTGGAGTTTAAATAGCGGTAACAAAAATAAAATGAGTTGAGATGAAAGCGAGGGGTTGTCCTATGAAGAGTTTTTATTTGCAACTTTATCGCATGTACCGGCTAGTCAAAATGTACCGGTAAAATACAGCTTTGGGTACCTGATCTGATAATTTACTGATTTGAATGTACCAAAAGATGCACAACTATCGGTTATCTGGAAACGGTATTATAAAATAGGAGTCGAGGGTGACGGAAAGTGGCGCGTGAAGCGAATTTATATTTTGAGTGAAAACCGAAAGTGATATTTCCGCATGATATAAATTCCCCTCTAGCGCCACTTTGCGGTCACCCGTGACCTTTTGTTTATAATACCGTCTTCAGAAAACCGATAGTTGTGCTTCTTTTGGCACATTCAAATTATTGAAATATCAGTTACGGTACTGAGAGCTGTACTTTACCGGTACCTTTTGACCAGCCGGTACATTCGATAACATTGAAATAACCCTCCTTGAGACAACTCGTCACTTTCAAGTCAGCTTATTTTATTTTTGTTACAGCTATTTTAACTTTCATGAGAACCCGATGACTAGAAGATCACTTTTCGCACCTGAAAAAACCAAAAAACCTCTAAAAATCACCACAAAAAAAAATTCTCTATAAGATGAGCTAATAAAATCGGTAACCATTTTTGACTTTCGAAATTTAGTATTTCAAATCGTTTTTCAAAATCATTATGAGTAGGGTGCGCAGCGGGAACCTTACAGACTAAATTAAAACCATTGATAATAATTTCTTTGCGATCGGGGGATTATCGCCACCGAAAAATACGAATCGTATTATACGATTCAAAGTGAAAAAAAAAATTTTCGGCCATCAGAAAGTTAGTTTCAAAAACCCTTATTTTGAGCACTGATTCAAATTTTCATCTTAATAAACTTCATTTTCAATTGTTTATGATAATGACCGTACTCACAACAAAATTTGCTATATTATGAAAAAAATTGAAAAAGATATGGAAGATTCTAAATGTTTCCCAAACAATTTTCCTTGAGAGTCCTTGTTCTCTCGTTGCTTCTATCTTATGTCAAATTTTCAGAAGAACCCGAAAAACGTTAAAACTAATTTTCTTCAGCAAACCCCAGCTTACCGTCTTCAATTCAAATCAATAACCGGCAATTTTACCGGTAAAAAATCCCATTTGTTCAAATTTTATTTTTTATTTTTTCCCCTTTGAATTCTGCCAAAGATTTTTATTTTCGACGCTACCAATAGTTCAAAAGATAGAAATTTGCCCGCTGCGCATCCTAATTATGAGTCATAAATTATAAGTTTTAATTTATAAATCATAACCCTTCATTTTAACTAACGCCACCTAAATAGAAAACACTCGAGGTTGAAGGTTCACGAACCTACGCACCATATATTTTTTATTTAAGAGCAGCCAATAACAGACGCGGATTGAAACGTGTTATGATACCTCTTTTGAGCGGAGAACAATTAGGGGCGTTTCTAAACACGTATTTTATTTTCAGATGTGTAAGCAAAGGAAGTTCGAAGAAATCGGCGAAAAAAGTTTTGCTGATTTTGAAATGGATGGAGAAAATCCATTTGATTTCATTGACCCCGAAAATTCTTCTGGAATACATTATGTAAAACGATTATGATTACTGCTTGACCTAATAAATTGAAATCAGTTATATTTTTTTGATTTTCATTCGAAAACTTTAGAGAAATGAAGAGGCAATTACTTAGACATTCGTTTCCAGGTACTATTGAGGGATATCCGTCAGTAGGAAAAGTGGAATTCAGGATAGGATGTGTATGATGGTATGGCCTGAATGCGGTCTTTAAAAAGGGTGGTCATGTCAAATATGATCTTGGCATTTTCAAATAATTTCTAGGTTATTTTTGGACACAATTTCAATTTATTTGTTGCATAACAATTTGTTAACCCCTGTGATCATACAAAAAAAGTTCCGCCAAGGCACCAGAGACGATATATCAGCTCTACTTTGGACGTTGTTTACAGAAAGCTCAAGGTAGTTAAAACTCCAATTACTTTTGCATGAGGAAGTTGAAAAGTTATATTTTTGCATCAATTATTCCAAATGCTAGAATTTCAATTTTTAGTTCTAGAAAATTTAGTTGGAAAACCAAGGTATAGCATATCACGTGATACTTGCCCACCGTAGTCTTCACAAGTTATATTTTTAGGGGTATCGTCGATACCGTATCGAGTCGATACTATCGACGCACAAGTATTTTACTTACGTCACAGTTCAATCCAATTAGACTTATATATCATCAATCGAAAGTTAAAAATTTTGACGAAAAAACCACGAATTTCCATGAAAAATGGCTATTTTTCCATAAAAGCAGATTATTACACTTTTTTATCATTTTTAGATTAATATAGTAATTAAGGGTATCCCTGCTCCTAATTTGACATATTCTCGATTAAATATTAGCCAAACAGGGCCTCGAGGATATAATTCAGATTAGCCAGTTTGTAGAACTAGCCTTCAGCTTGCGTCAAAAATGTGTCAAAACTTTTTCGCATGAATACACTCCCAGACACATTAGCAAAACAGGGAGACCTAAGCCAAAACGGAAATTCTATCTCCTCTGATGTTCTATTTTGAAATAAACCTAAATTTTAACATAACCTGTATAATTAGTATGCAAAACTTCTGTGGAAGCGTTTTTGTCGATAAATGCTTTAGATTTTTTAGGTCAGATTTCAAAATTCACTCAAATTTTCAAAAAAAGAAAGCTCAGAACAAATTAAAACTTCTGTGGAGCCGTTTTTTAATTTCGAACCCAAACTCAAAATATGAATTTTTTAAGGTCACGTGAAAAAAATTCCGAAAAAAAATGTGCTTCGATTTTTTCGAAAGTAGGCTTAAAAAAGCTGGAAAAACACTGAAAAGAAAGTTGGCTTCCGTCAACCCGATATTTTTGAACATAATTTTGAGAAAAAATCGAAAAAACGCATAATTTTCGAAAAAAATTTTGTTGTCATTTGGGTTGTTTTGATCGTTCAAAACATAAACAATTTGGTGCATTTTTACGACATAATAACTGCAAAAAATGTAGGAGCAGGGATACATTAAGTGAAAGTGTGGACAATTTTTGATCGTTTAAATTAATTTTCATAATATATACTTTTTTTCATGAAATACTCAAATTGAAAATTTTGAAATTTCACTTTTAATAGAAAATATCTGTCCCTAGACACCAATAAATTTTTATTTTAAATGTTCTGCATGCACAAAACATTTCCCTAAAAACTGGCTAATCTCACATTTGTATTTGATGTCTAGTTTCGAAATTATTTATCCAGAAGTAAAACTTTGGCGAAAAATCTCAAAAAATCAACTCCCCGTAATATTCCAACCAAATATCCAAAAAAAAAAGAGTATTTTTTTTGAAATTGCCGCAAAATTCTTTATAATGTATTCGGAAGAAACAATTCTGCGACATTTTTTTGCCCTTTTTGTCAGGTTTTAGGTAGGCTTGAGTCGATATATCGTGCATCCAAGGGTTAAGAAAAAAATTATGAGCTAAACAAAAATTAATTCTTGCGACAAGAAACCCTTAATTTTTCAATGATTCCAACGCAAACCTGTTCATAAGTTCGTTTGAAAATGCAATGAATGCCGCTCGCCAATGTCCTGATGTTAGCGGCATAACATACGATTCACTCAACAAATCTTTTACTTTACGGGGTGGAACTTTTATTACAAAATCTCGAAGTTCGATTTCATGGTGGACTGAAAGAAAACCATCGGATAGTGATAACCAGTCTTATAATCATTTTTTGTCTAGTAGACATCTTCATTCAGGCATTCCATATGATAGAAGAAAAACACAGGAAAAATTCAAATTTTAGAATGCTATCTAAGAAATTGAATGTATGCTTATTATTATATATCTATTATGGTACTTGCTGGGGCTTTAATGCCACTTTTTCAGCCAATATTTTTTTTGATTTGGCTTTTGAAAACGACTCATCGGCTTGAATTCGTAGATCGCTCAAACTGGTCACAAATATTTACAGTAGAGAAAACTAAATTTAGAAAAAAATGTTCGAATCGGACCAATTTTAATTTATTTCATTATTCACTATTGGTGCTCAGTTTGAGCTATCTAATAACTTAATCGGATGAGTCGTTATCAAAAGCCGAATTATTTAAAAATTGTAGCTGACAAAGTGGCATAAAAGCTCGAGCAAGTGCCGTTACGGCACTGCCGTAATACATATGTATTAGGATGGGTGAACCTGAGAAAGGAGGATTTTCAAGGTCTCCAATGACCAAACGACCCATGGATCGATAGATAAGTGAATTTGGGAGAAAAAACCTATTTACAATTTTTTCCAAAAAAGGACTGAAAATGACCAAAAATCGTCTTTATCGGTAATTTTATTTTTCACAATTGAAATTATTTGAAATCTTAAAACCGTACAGGCTAGTCACTTAAGAGGGTTTTAGGCCCTGAGACTGGAGTGCTAATACAAAAAAAAATACGTTATTTTGACTGCGGGAAAAAAAGTTATCTTGTTTTTCCTGAGGTCGAGCTTGAGTTAATTTTCACAAATATTAGTTATTAGTAGGCCTCACGAGCAATAATTGAGCACCCGATAAAAAGGTCATATTACTTGAAATTACCGTATATATGTTAGTTTTTGACGCTTGGAAAATTTGGTCTAAATTTCGTGACTCGGACCACTCGGTGCGCTGTTTAGGTGCCGTTGAAAATCGTTTTTTAACCAAAAAAGCAAGAATGGGGCATCTTATTTCGCAATGCTTCACTCACTTTTGAGTAACGCGTAAAATTTTGCTCCAAGTTGAATTGATTGTTATGGAGAACCTAGTCACGTGGTGTCGCACCGGAAATGGAGGTTGCCCGAAAAGTCGAATTGATTTCAATGATTTTAGGTGCTTTTAAAGAAGCGGAAGCGGTCGACTTTGTAGAAATGGTATTAGCAAACATAGGTCTCATAATAACATGTGGTGCTAGAGCGATCTCTATGATTTGTGCGTAAATTGCAAGTTTAGCATAAAACAAAACTTTTTATAAGAATTTGAGGAACATGGTTCAATATATGAAATACTGGAAAGCCACCATTAGATAGGAAATTTTCTGGAGTTTATCTTTTCATCTATTACTTCAGAAATTGTTGGTCAAAATTTTGCCGATCGCTGATTGGTTGAAAATAAAAATGCTCAAAAGATCACTTTTGACCCCGAAATGAAACCGCGTTGATCAAATTAGACTTAGAAAACACATATTCTTCAAAAATTGTTACAAATCAGAAATGATTGTAAGGGCCCCACGAAACATTGTAATTTAAGGGCGGTATGCGATCTAATTTGGACCATGTTTCTTGCGTGAAATGATACTGAAAACTTAGAGCTTATGTGAAAAACCGAAAATGCTAACTTTGTAGATCGTTCCCTAATCATTGCAACATGGCTCTAATTTAATCAGTATTATCAAGAACATTGTGAGAGATTAAGACACGTTTCACTACCCCGCCGTGCTTTAAAAGGCGGATTTTGATTCAATTTTGTTGAAAAATGAGCTCTCAATCGGCCGAAGCCGATAAAAGGACAGATTGAATTCTGATCATTTCTTATTTAATATTTCCAATCTTTTGTGTTGACTGAATATGAGCTCAATCGACTACGTCCAAAGTGCGATCAAAGGAGCGAAATCCTCTGTATATATATTTTGTAATTTATGGAAGTTTGATTAAGTTAATTAGTTGAAAAAAATTTATTGCCAATCCTAAGAATATCAGGCCCTTGTCACGAGGCGAATTGCTCGATAAAGGAGGATTATTATATATTTTTATTGACCTATTTATGTTAATTGAATATATAGTGCGTGATTTCTGCACTAACCTACAGGACGGACAGTAACCAGATATCAAAAAAGAAGAATAAAACTTTGATGAAAAACTTTATAATTTATTCATTTTTCTTAAATCCGCCTTTTTTGTGTTACAAAATGCTAATAAAGTGTAGCTAAGATACCTCTAGATTCCTCAGCAAAAGAAACCGTACTACAATAATATATATAAATAAACTTAGTCGTTGGTTTTTAAAATTTTTCATATTAATATTTTCTTACTAAGCTTTGTTAACCAAATGATAAATTTTTTTCATCTTACGACAATCTCTCGTTATTCTTGTCAAATGATCATTTTTATTATAAACCAAATTGATCCCAAGCCGAGCTTGTATATATCTTACAAAATTTATCAATTTAACACACATCATCGTGATACCCCAAAAAATAATTTTTATAGTTGCCATTAAGAGGAATATCAATATAGTGGCTAATTGAGTTGTTGAAGAACCCCCAGTGTGTCGAATTTGTGAATAAATCCTAAATGTGATGTTAGAGGATTTTTTGTAGGGGAGAAATTTCAAGTTTTTTCATCTATCTTTGATCTCGCGATTCATACAAGCTTTATAACCACTCCCAAACAGTAACCACGTTGGTAAACGCGGTTACAACCCCTCACCAACGCTATCATTGATTTAGAGTAACGTGACGAGGCAAAACAAATATCTGAGAGTGAAAGAGTTTGAATCAGGTTCGTACTTTTTTGATATTTCCGCTCGATTGGCTAAATCGAGACAATAAAAGTTGAGCGAAATCGGACAATTTGAAAGTGAGAATTAGAAATTTAATGCCACTCAAATATTTATTTTGTACAGTTGGCTGGAAACAAATTATAGGCAAACTATAGTCAAATTTGAAACACAGCGGATTCTAGAAAAAATTAAAGTTTTCATCAAAATTATTTTTGAATCTCTAGCCCGTTTCTTATCAAATCAGACCATAGTTGCTAATATAATTTCAGCACCTACCCCAAGATATTTGATGGCAATTAAATTTTCTAATTCTCTCTTCATATTCAAAATTTACGATTCGCGCACTTTTTGTCATTTACACAATAAAGCGGAAGATTCAAAAAAAGAACGACCATTCAATGTTCACCACCCCTGGGCTTGTAAAATACAGAACATCTATTTTTATCAAAAAAAAACCGGATTATTCGGCGATCCCGATCGGATCGCGGCGGTCGGATGAAAAAAATAATAACACTCGGATCGGCGGATTGTTATGAAAAAAATTTTATGGAGTCGATCGGATTGAAAACTCATCCCGTTTTAGAACCTGCAAATACTTGAAAAAAACGAAAAAAAATGCGAAATTTCGAATTTTTTTTTGATTGATTGGCTTAGTACACTTATATTACCCCCGTAATCAATTTGGAGCATTTTTGATGCCTCTAAGGCCTTCATTTAATCAGACAGATATACCCCCTAACAACATTTTCTGATTGTGGACAATTGAAAAAATATGTTTCTAGCCTAATTTAATCATGCGGTTTTATTTCCTGCGACGTTTGAGAATTTTTATTTTCAACCAATCAGCAATTTAGCAAAATTTTGAAAATTTTCTGAAAAATAGATGAAAGATGACCCTCCAGAAAATTTCCTAATCTGATGGTGACTGTTCATTATTTGATCTATTGACATTTTTTAAATTCTTAATAAAAGCTTTGTTAGGCTAAATTGACAATTTTTGTCCTTTATTACCATAACAACCATTTCCGATTGGTTAAAAATTCAAAATATGTTCAGTCTATTTTTATCATGCGTTTATTCCGGGTCAAAAGTATTTTGAGATTTTTATTTTTCAACCAATCAGCGATAAGCAAATTTTGGAAATTTTTCTGAAAAAATAATTTAAATGAATTTTCAAAAAGTTTCCTACCTAATGGCACTTTTATTTATTCTTACAATGAGCTTTCCTGTAAATGCTATATACCGTGTTGCTGTTTACACCACCAAATCATGGCATCGCGCTAGCACCACCTTGGTCATCTGAGGACCCATAGTGCTAATACCGGTTCCACAAAGTCGATAATTGCGCATCTTTTGCATATCTCAAATCAATATTTGACATAATGACTTTTTGGCACCACCATTTCCGGTCCTACACCACGTGAATTTTAGTACTAAATTCAGATGTCAATCTGGAGCAAAATTTTTTTGTGAATCTGAAAAAAATTACTAAAGAATACAAAATTCGATATGCAATTGCCTTAATTCTGAAAAGTCTAAAACCCGTTTGAGCACCTCAAACAGCGCCACTGAGTGGTCGGAGCCCAAAAATTTTATTACCAAAATTTCACCGTCAAAAAACTGTCCTAATCTGAAGTTTTCAAACTCATGGACCTTTTTATCGGGTGCTCATTTTTCCTCGGGAAGCCTATTTATCACTAGTATTATACCAAGATTACAAGACTTACAGTTTTTTAGCGCAACCAACAGCATCAAATTTTTTGTCCTGAAGTTGTCAAATCATTAAACCGCTGATGTACATTAGTTAATGAATAAAACGCTTAATTATCATTAAAAATGTTGTTTTTTGAAAAAAATAAATAAAATCAGTATAATCCACTATTCAAATGCCTAAAACTTTTTTTTCCGCATGAAAAGCGACGGAATTTTTTTCTTCTGGTCAATTAAATTATGATTACAACATGTAAAAAAATCAGCCTGTACGTATTTCAAAATTTCCAAAAAAAAATGATTTTGAAAAAATGCCGATTTTCATGATTTTCAAGCTCACAAAAATGCCGGTTTTTGAAAAAAATCTGAAATAAAAAAATGTTTTTCAGACCAGTTTAACCTGGGAATTCATTTCCGTGGTCAAAAATGGACTTTTAAAACTTTATTTCAGCCAATGAGAAAGCACCAAAATTTCAAAATTTATGTCACAAAATTTCAAAAAAAAATCTCCGTTAAAATTGACACAGAATGGCTTTCCTCGAGTTTTCTCAAAGTTGCGCTACTATAAGAAATCCTTCATTTGACACGCCGGGTTCACCCATCCTAATATGTATAACTTATTCTTAAATATTAATTAACATAACGAAAAGGCAACGCCGAAGCTTGTGTACTTTGAACTTGTTTTTTGACTCATTAACATAATTTAATAATAATTTACCAAACTATCGACAGAGATCCTTACATACGCGTTTGTGCGTTTTTTAAACAAAAATTAAACTGTATTAGAAATTACGACATCGGAGATAGAGATAACCGATTTCAATAATTTGAAAATTATTATACCTGAAAATTTTGATGAGAACATTGTCCTATTATTGCATAGGGCCAGATATTCTCTACATGTATAAGAAAAGTTTGGGAATAATTTAGGGTTTTTTAGAGATAATCGTCAATTTTTCCAAAAAGCCATCGAGTTGTTTTTTCGTCTTTTGCTTCCAAAATTTAAAAGTTTTTCTATTTCTCAAATTTAAAATCTTTAAAAGCCAATCGAAAGAATTTCAAATTTCGAACACACAGATACTGTAAATGATGAAAGAACACTCCAAACCCAAAATTTTGATCGTCGTCCGTCAACTTCCTTTACCCGACAAGTGCCTCATCGAGCTTATCAACACTTTGATTCTGACCAATTAACATTTGAAAGATTCCAAAACAAAAAACGAGAAAATTCACGATTAATAGCAAATTTTCAAAAACCTGATTCTGATCTGAACTTGGAAATACAAAATCAAATTGATCATTTTTTTTCAAGCAATTCCAAAAAATCACTCGATTTCCGCCAAACAATAACGACTGACGAAGAACAATTTTTTTGGGATGAAAACGAAAAACTTGTCGATAAAATTGATTCGAAAATTTCTGCCTCGAATCTTGATCAACGACATGAGCCAGATTTCTTAGATTTTTTGGAATCCCAGAGAATAGAAACACAGGAAAGGTTAAATCTTATGGCCTGCATTATATTATATATAATTTATAATAATATATCCTTTTATCACACTTTTGTTACGTTTTGATTCTTGATTAGCAAACGTAGTGGGTTTTTAAGTAGGAGGGATCAAAACGTAACAAAAGTGTGATAAAGGGATATAATGTGCTCATTACCTTGAGCGTACCTTGAGATATTACGACTTGAAAATGATTTCGGGAAAATAAATTAATTCGTACAGACGCGTTCAAAAAATATGTTCCAGAGTTGAAGTTTAATTATACCGAAAAGGCGGTTTTTGACAACTAGTTGGTTTATAGTGAGTGTAGGAGTTAAACATAATTATCCAAGAAAATAAAGATTTCCCACAATTTCCACTTTTTTCAAATTTTGATAAACAGATACGTGTAAAACTGAAATACTCAAAAAATCTAATCACATTGGTGAAATCCGTGTAAAACTTATCAATTATCAAAGGAAGATGTATTTTTGGTCTCTCTAACTGGAACATAACTAAAACTTAACTAACTTAACTGGTAAGATATTAAGTCGGCTATATTTATTAAATATCGACTTTTCTAGATTTATATTCATTTTTGGGGGACGAGATGAGCAAGAATCGCTTAGAAATACCAT
Organism: Oikopleura vanhoeffeni; assembly: GCA_004367855.1. Lineage (NCBI taxonomy): Eukaryota > Metazoa > Chordata > Appendicularia > Copelata > Oikopleuridae > Oikopleura > Oikopleura vanhoeffeni. Next base: position 60,702 of record SCLH01000630.1, read on the forward strand.
TGTACGTAATACGTTCTATGTATATATATCCCTTTGTAAATATCCCGGTCCTGATTAGCAAACGTAGTGTGTTTTTAGTAGTATGGCCGGGATATTAACAAAAGTGTGATAAAGGGATATCCCTTTATCACCTTTTGATTAATCTGTGAGATGTGGGCTGAGGGAGCCAATCCTAACACTCCTAAGACCCCTCCTAGCCACTGATGAGGCCGCTTTTCAGCCCACATCTCACAGATTAATCAAAAGGTGATAAAGAGATATGTCACATATGATATGTGATATTTAATTATTCAATTTATGGTAAAAAAAGGATGCCTAAAAATATTTTTTTTGATGATCTTATTAGAAATTTTATGGTTTTTATTGAACCCGGAGCTCAATCCCATAAAAATTCTGAAATTCTGTCCAAAAACTTTCAATTTTCCTGAAATATACTACAGGGGGGTGCGGCGTATAGTTGTACGCGTATAGTTCGATTCCACGCAAAAACCTACGTAAGCCTCCGCAAAAACCTACGCATTTGAAAAATAAATTTATTTGTTCCTGGCGTGCGGCGTAGTTGTAGGCAAAAGATAGGGCTTTTTTTCAAACGTTCCTAGGCAAAAGATAGGCGTTTTTAGCCAGCAAAATAGGAATATCCGAGTATTTTTATCAATCAAAAGCGATCATACAAATTTGTAGTTCCGACCTTTTATTTTGATTATTCAGTACAATTTATTTCTCTAAATAATCTGCACATAATTTTCTTTGCAGACTTCAAGAACCATTAATTTCTCTTCGACCGATANTTTAAAAATTTTATGCTGGTCAAAAATTCCAAATAAAATTGTGGGTGTTATAGGCGCCATGTCGTTAGATAGTAAGAACATTTTTTAATATCAAAACGCAATTGAAGGTCAATTTTTATCTCAAAAAAAGTTGTTTTTCTCTACTTTTTGCCATTTTAAACCATTTTTCATGGGAAAAAAACTTTCATATCAAGGAAATTCTTTAATAAGCAACATAAAAACAAGACTTTTTAGCGCATAACACCCGACAATGTCTGAAGTTTATTAATATCGTCTTTAAAAAAAATCTGTAGTCGAGTTTAGTTGGAAATGGATGTACCGTGAAAAGTGGTTTTTCATATTTTCCCAAATAATTAGTTATGTTAAGAAATTAAAAATATAAACGTTTGCAAGGATGGACACTTTTATTGAAGATAAAAAAATAAATTTTCGCATTTTTTTTTCTTTCATTTATCGCTCTGAAAATGATCGATGCCACCCCCTTAAATCACCAAAAATTCTTACTCTGACTATATTTTAACGCAATTTTAAACTCTAGATATTGTCCAAATTGACCAATCAGAGCACATTTTCCCAAAATTACGCGTATAGTTAGAAAGTACGCGTATAGTTCGAATTACGCGTATAGTTAGGGTTTTTTGGCGACAAACTTTCTAACTATACGCCGCACCCCCCTGTAGTACAGCCTGAGTTTTCTCGTTTACGGCGTTTTTTTTCGTCCGCCGGTTAGACAGCCAAATTATTACGTAATCTATAGCAAAGTATAGGCAATTTTGGCTGTCTACCCGGCGGACGAAAAAAAACGCCGCAAACGAGAAAACTTAGGCTTTAGTTTATTTAATATCTTACCAAATTAACTTTGAGCGGTTTATCGAAAAAATTGACACCAGTGTATGCACTCAATTTTCTGTACAACTAGTGAATAACACTAGAGTTGAAATTAGTCTATAAATTGGGGGTACTCTGAGTGACCAAAATTTGTTCGCCGTGCTTGACCCCATTTCACACCTGTCATTTTTTCCAAGCCATTTTGATAGGGGGGATTTCATTTTGGTCACTCAAAGCGCGTGGTCGGAGTGACCAAAATTTTGAACTTTTTTGAACTTTATTTGCTGAACAACCTGAACTCTTGACCTGACGCATTATAGCCTATAAATAGGGAGCGAACCGGCAAACTTTCTGACTGAACCATAACCGTTGACCTAAATTATTTGACCTTACAGGGTAAAGATATCCCAAGGAAAATTATTCTGAGCATTAAAAAAACTTTTTGAGCCCTCTAGTGGCCAGAAAATCGCTTACATAAATCAGTTATTTATAACTAAATTGATATTTAAGCATACTTTTCATTTTTAACTTTATTTTTTGTAATTTATTAAACAACGTTTCGCGTGAGCATCTTTCAGGTTTTTGAAAATATAAGATTTGTAAGTTTCAAGACTTCAAAGATTGAAATCTAGAAATTCTCAAAAAGTTGTATGGGCAGAGAAAAGTGTTAATTTTTTGGCCCACCATTTAAAAAAGTGCAAAAGTTTTATGATCTTTTTGATCATTTAATGAANGTCGATGCATTCTAATAAAGAAAGCTTCGGCTCTACAAAGGTCGGCGTAAGTTTTGAAATTTTTCTGCAGTATTTTAAAATGGTCCATAAAGAATCTATCCCTAACTTTGGTTTTAAAGTGAGAGCCAGATTTGGGAGGTATGTGAATTTTTTCATACTCGAGAAGTTTTTTAACATAAACGGGGCACCTATGAATGTGATAGTAAGTCTTTTTTGCACGAGAAAAAGTTCGATGTTCCGCCGCCCTAATTCGAAGAACTCGTTTAGTACGTCCAACGTACGATTTATTACAAGTACATCGAAATTGATAAATCACGTTGCAAGTATCGAGTTTGCGAATGAAAGGCTTGCTATTCTAATTTAACTATTATAATTAACTATTATAATTTAACCTTATTTATGAAATCCAAGGCCTTACTCACAAAAAAATTTGCTTGTTTTCTAAAATAAAAATGTTTTTCCCGTTTTTGCTAAACCCCCTAATTCAAAAGTTAGTTTTTTGCCCGGTTCGTTCCCTACCTATAAATCATAGGCTATGATTTATAAGCAGGTCCAATCAAATCGCGATAGTTATGAATCAAGTCTAATTTTTTGTGTCCTCTGAGTGACCAAAATTTTGGTCACTCAGAGCGCGCGGTCTAAGTGATCAAAATAAAAAAAAATTCTTAGTTTTTCCCTGGGGTGTAAAAAAAGTTCAAAATCTTGGTCACTCAGAGCGCGCGGTTTAAGGGTATCCCTGCTCCTAATTTGACTTATTCTCGATGAAATATTAGCCGAACAGGGCCTCGAGGATATAATTCAGATTAGCCAGTTTGTAGAACTAGCCTTCAACTTGCGAAAAAAATTTGCCACAACTTTTTTGCATGCATACACTCCCAGACACATTAGGGAAACAAGAAGACCTAAGCCAAAACCGAAATTCCTACTCCTCTGAGGTTATATTTTGAAATAAACCTAAATTTTAACATAACCTGTATAATTAGTATACAAAACTTTACAGTGGCGTTTTTGTCGATAAGTGCTATATTTTTTCTAGAACATGCAAAAAACCACCGTTTTTTGAACATTACGCCTCGAAAAATCCTACTCCTCCCAGGTTAAATTTGCAAATTAGCTCAAAATTTTGCAAAAGCTAGTTCAGAACAAATAGAAACTTTACAGTGGCTTTTTTTTGCAATTTCGACCCCAAACTCAAAATATGAATTTTTCAAGGTCACGTGAAAAAATTTCCGAAAAAAGTGTGCTTCGATTTTTTCAAAAGTAGGCTCAAAAGAAAGCTGGGGAAACACTGAAGAGAAAGTTGGCTTACTTCAACCCGATATTT
>SCLH01000630.1:64382-86474 GCA_004367855.1 Oikopleura vanhoeffeni
TAGTGGTCAAATTGACACAAACGTTATTTTTGAACATAATTTTGAGAAAAATACTTAGAAAAAAATCGGAAAAACGCAAAATTTTCGAAAATTTTTTTGTTGTCATTTGGGTTGTTTTATGCGTTCAAAACATAAACAATTGATTTGGTGCATTTTTATGACATAATAACTGCAGAAAATGTAGGAGCAGGGATACCCCAAGTGACCAAAATTTTGAACTTTTTTTTAACACTCTAGGAAAAACATTAGGTTTTTAAGATTTTGGTCATTCAAACCGCGCACTCTGAGTGACCAAAGTTTAAGGACACTCCAACAAAAAACCACAAAGTTCTTCAGCGCGTAAGAAGGTAGTCAACCATATATCGATACATCTAGCCTTTAAGTCCTCTTGTGAGATATTATCAAGTCCAAATATCACAACCTACTCATATAATGACAAATTTAAAAAGGGTCTCAAAAATCATTAAGAAGAGAAGCATTTGTTCAAGCGATTGGCATGATTCTTATCTTGTTCTTAGCCGCCAGACAATGCCGTCAAATCTAAAAGCTCATTTTTTATTTTGGGAGCGTTGGGAAAAAGAGATCGATCTCTCTAACTTTAACATACATTTTTTAAAAGCCAAAGGCGGGAGGAACAACTTTGTAAGCTGATTTTTTGTCTAAATTTCATCCCAGAATCGGAACCATTTTCGAAAATTTCACAATCTTCTTAAAAATGAATATATTTTTGTAAATGCCATATCTTTTTTTTTGTAGGAGCGCATCGGAATTAAAATTTTCGAGGAAAATCTTAGAAGTTTCTGAATTTCCATTAAAACTGTCTCAAATACATTTTTATATTGTTCATATTTTGAAGTCGAGTAGAGTTGACCACCCCCATAATTTACGGGTCATAATGCTGTGATAATTTTTAAAGCTTAATAAGACTTTATTATCAAGCTTAATAATTTGCGCTCACAGATTGTAAAGAATAACCAAATATTTTACCTCAATAAGTTTTGTCCCGACATTTCCAAGATGCTTCATGGACAATTTCAAGGCAACTCAAAATTATCAAGCGATGAAAGTAATCAAAAAATGACTACCAGTTCAAATTTTCCAATTCGAAGATCCCTTCTCAATATTTCCGATTCGGTCGAAAACTTTCAATTTAGACTACCTTCTAAACCACCAGCCGGAACAATTCAGGAAAGTTTAAATATACAGGAGCTCCACTCGATACCTACGCAAAAAAATCACGCAAAAATTTATTTCAAAGTTTTTTGTCATTATTTTTTTCTGCAAATAGGACTCAAATTTTATTTTCCTGGGACTCTCACTCTTCATAGTTAAACAACCACCTGGTCAACCAAAAATGACTGGTCAAAATTTCTGCTGAGTTTCAAAACTCATCACTAAGCTTTGAAAGTACCATTTCTCATAGTCGGTTTTCTGATGACAGTATAAGCAAATTCCTAGTTAAATTATGAGATATTCAAGACTGTGAAACTAGTTTACCTCTTATTTGCAAAATATGTTAACTTTCGCCTATTAAATGTCTGTAAAAGAACTGGCTAAACTTCTCAAATCATAAAATGCATTTTAAACTCATAAACCCTTAGTGTACATAATTCACCCATTGTCAATGGGCCATTGATGTTAGGGGGGTATAGGCTATACCGTATAGCCTATACTCTCCTTATTAGGAAACGTAGTCTGTTTTTAAGTAGTAGGGCCGGGATATTAACAAAAGTGTGAATAGGGGATATTATATCCGGGATATATACTATATATATCATATACCTTATATACCTATATATATATCATATACCTTTATTGCCCTCTCCCAAAGATTTGGTCCCTCAAAAACACGGGGGTGAGAAAACGACGCTTCATTTAAGAACAAGTCATCCAATTTAATTCTCAGATAGCTCAAACTGAGCACAATTATATAATTAATATAAACATTAAAAAGTGTTTTTAATAGGACCAATGTTTTTATTTATTTTTCTAAGATTACTGAAATTGTTTAATTATTAGTTTTCCTAAAAAATATAAACAAAGGTCTGAGAAAAAATAGAAACAATGGTCTGATTAGGACCAATTTTTAGTTGTATTATTCACTAGATATTTGTGCACAGTTTGAGCTATCTAAGAACCGAATCGGCTGAGTCGTTTTTGAAAACCCCGTTGTTTTCTCCACCCCCCCCCCGTGTTTTTGAGGGACCGAATCTTTGGGAGAGGGCAATAAAAGGATATGCTATACCGTATAGGTTGCTGAAATTTACTTTTCTCCGTAAAAAAATAGGCATGCAGGGATATAATGATACTCGCCCGGTTAGCCATTTTGTATAACTATCCTTGACCTTATCAAAACAAAAAGTCAAAAACAAATTGTATGTTTACACAGCTTCACACATAAGCGACACAAGAGGACCTAAGCCAAAATGGTAAAACTATCTCCTCCTAGGTTTTATGTGGAAATTGGCTGCAGTTTTGACATAACTTGTAATAGTGGTAGGCCAAACTTTATCTTGTGCAGATTTTCATATTTCGCTATATATATTTCCCTAAAATATGGAAAAAACCACCGTTTTTGGAAATTATTCGTCGAAAAAATCTCCTCCTAGGAAAATTATAAAATTTGTTCAATACAAAAACAAAAGTTTATCTTGGTCACTTTTTAAGATTTCGACCCAAAACTCGGAATGAAATGTTTTGGAGGATCCATGGGAAAATTTCGAAAAAAAATATGCTTCGATTTTTTCGAAAATAGGCTCAAAAAAGCCACGAAAACACTGATCAGCGAGTTGACTTACGTCAAGGTGATATTTTGAAGTTTTAGTGGTTTTATTAAAGCAAACGTTATTTTTGAACTTCGTTTTCATAAAATACTTAGAAATGACCGAAACAAAATCTTCACAGGATGAACGAATAAAATTTGTATTGGTTAATTTTATTTATGGTACGATACGGTAAAAGTATAACTTTTCGAGAAAATATATTTAAAACAATTTTCGTAAAATTTGCTTTTTCTCAGCGAAATTAAGGGAGTACTGGTCGCATTTAGAGAATCAAATATGATATTTAATGGTAGAAAATGAGTCAAAGCTGGATAGAAGAATTTGCGTTGGTTCGGGTATAATTATAATATACAATTAAATTTAAAAAGTGGAAATCTATGAACGACCAATTTCCTTTTAAAACACCATTTCTATCCGATTCCACATCATTTCCGACAATAAATGCTCCGAAACGCTCCAAAATGATTTCAAAAGAATGTATCTCACCGTTTGCTTTACCACAAAACCAAAACTGGTTAAATGATGGATTACCAAATATTCCAACAACTGATTTCGAGTTCGCGCCCGGAAATATTCGAACGATTTCGGAGCTTGACTTTACTGATCCACCTTCGAAAGCCAAAGCGGATAAACTTATCGTTGCTCTCTGTGAAGGCACTGGAATTCATAAAAAAGAAATCGGGTAAACAGTTGTTTTATTGTTAACCCTTGGAGGCTCCAAAATAAAAACTTCGCTGGAGGCTCCAAAGCCGATTTTTAGACTCGACTTTGAACACTTATACTTTTATAACTACATATCCAATTAGTCTCTTCTTTCATTCTTTGAAAAGCAGATATAATTAAACAGAATTTGAAAAAATTAACTTTTATTTCTAAAAAATTGCCCATCGAAAACCAAGTTTTATATTTCATAGTGTACTGATTGAACTTGAATTTTCACGAAATATCATTCAATTATTCTCACAATTTATCTCAGGTTTAATAAAAATTTTTCAGATCAGAAAAATATTCTCTAATTAAAAAGTTATTTTTAAATATCCTCAATTTTTAGTCCAACATCGAAATATCCCTTCATTACACTTTGCTTAGAATGCGTAGCCATAAAGAAGAATCAAAAGAAGAATTACATAGAAAAATCAACGTGGCTACGAATTCTAAGCAAAGTGTGATAAAGGGATATCCTTTTCCCAACGGAACTCCATCTCAAAAACGTTTACTACAGGGTGTAAGGTTTTTACCTTCTTTTTTCCAAACTGGTTACACTTGATTTCCGCCGTTTTGATTGGTTGTCAGAAGAGATTTCTCAGATTCAACCAATCAAAACGGCGGAAATCAAGTGTAACCAGCTTGAAAAAAAGAAGGGAAAAACCTTACACCCTGTATCTCTATAGCGCGTGTTCGAATCCCACAGATGTTGTCTAAGTGATTGCCTTAGTGATTGCTTCAGTTAATACACACCGATAAAATTTAGCGGTCCTATTATCCAGACCCTTGCCTATAATCAAACTCAAGACAATCACTAAGACAACATTAGTGGGATTCGAACACGCGCTATAGAGATAGTTAACGTTTTTGAGATGGAGTTCCGTTGGGAAAAGGATATAAGGTATAAGAAAACTTATTTAATTGCTTTAAAAATGTAATAATATAAGGTTTTGATCATATTTCATCATATTTTTGATGAGAATCGGTCAGAAAACAGTTTGAAACCTGATTCACTTGAAAATATAACAAGACTTTCCTAAAAACTGACTTTTCAGATTTTTCGTATAGGTAGTCAGTTTTAAGAAAGCGGTGTTTTAGTTGAATTTTAACGTAATCGGCAAAAAAGTAAGATAAAATGACTTTTGAACGGTTGGTTTAATCGATATTTTTTTAATTTTAGAAAAAATTTTTAGCCGATTAATCGGCTCGGAGCTTCCAAGGGTTAAGAATATTTATAATGCATACTATGCATAGTGTAAACTTTTTTTAATTTATTGTTAATAAGTTTTATCAAAAAATTAATTAAAAAAAGGCTTAACCCTTGTGAGCATATAAAAAAAAGTTCCACCAAGGCACCAGAGCCACAATTGTGGCTCTACTTTGGATGTTGTTAACAGAAAGCTTAAGGCAGTTGGAATTTGAATTTTTTCTGCCAATAATAAGTATTTGAGATGGGTAATATTGTCGCATCCGAAATTTTATATTCTAGAATTTCAATTTTTAGTTACAGAAAATATAGTGAGAAAAGCAAGTATACCATATCACGTGATACACGGTCACAGTTATCTTCGCAGGTGACCTTTTCGTCGGAAACGATGCACAAGTATCTGGCCTACGTCATCGTTTTGTCCGTTTGATTTATATCTCATACATCAAAATAATTTATGAATAAGTCAAAAATTTGATGGAAAAGCATGATTTTCGATTAAAAATGTTTATTTTTCCCTATAAACGCAGATTATTACACTTGTTTTTTTATTTTTTCAGGTTAATATGGTATAAGTACACTGTTGACAGCTTTTGATTGCTTAAATTCACTTTTTAATAATTTATTTTTTTTCGTGGGATACTTGAAGTTGAAAATTAGAAATTTCACTTCCGAAAAAAAAAACTGCTCCTAGATACCAATAAATTTTTATTTCAACTGTATGCATGCACAAAACGCTTTCCTAAAACTGCTAATCTCACACTTGTATTTATGTCTAGTTCTGAAATAATTTTCAGGAAGTGAACATAGGCGAAAAATCCTTATAAATCAACACCTCGTAATTCTGGGACAAAACATTCATAAAAAATTTCAATTATTTTTTCGGAACCGAATCAAAATTCTTTATAAATTATATGTTCGAAAGAAAAGATTCTACGATCCCGTTTTTTGCCGTTTTCGAATAATTTTAGGTATGCTAGAGCCACAATTGTGGCTCTGTGCTCACAAGGGTTAACAATGTTTTAAAAGAAATTTTGTTCAAAACGCAGCAAAGCCTCGTGTAACCGTAATAAGTCATTAGTACTAACACATAAGGTCCCTTATGTTGATTTGCTACATGTAAATTGTACAAGGAGATATCTTAGCTCGGCGTTGCGCGTGCATGTTTGACCCTTATTTTCAAAGATTTATTGGTAAACGTCGTCATTTCTGGCGCCCTCATCGGTCAAACGTGAACGTGCAGCGGGAGGCCTAGAGTGTACCGAAGTGTGCCCAGTAGACTATCGGCAATAGTGCGACAACAATTTAATAACAAAAATATTTTCTAGAATTGCGTCTATTCAATCTTCAGTAATGGTACTGAAACTCACCCAAATATCCGACACTTCTACGTATCTAAAATCTCTAGCACATTTGAATATGTTAGGTTGGTTTGGAAAGTATTCCATAAAAAAAAATTCTTCGAGAAAATAATTTTGCGTGTTAGATAATTGAGACGTTTTTAACGCAAATGTAAAACTTAGCTGTATAAGTAATTGGCTGCAGTATTTGTTGGCAATAGGCATCACAGGACCCTTTTGCCAAAAGTGTTGCCCATTGCCCGCATTGTTGCAAATTGCCCTCATAGGACGGGTTTTGCCGATTGCTCTCATAATGCAGGTTTATGATAAATTTGGCCAAAGTTTATTGGCCAAGTTATCCATAAATACCGGCAACTATTTTTTTTAAACCAATATTAAAGATCCATCTTATATCTTACTACCGAATTTTGTCGGCGAAAACCAGTCAAAATTAGTGAAAACCCTTCGGAATCTTTTTACTGAATCCCAACTATTTCTCATGCCATCAAACCTGTTCTGTGACGATTCTGGACTGAAAATCCTTGAAAAATGCGTATGCAAGCAAAACAAAAGTCTCTTAGTTGACATAAAAACCGACTATTTTGCTTTGATGAGTTGCTCAGCGGTTTTCAGGACAGGTTTCATTTAAAATACAGTATGTGTTTTTTTTCGAGCGAACAAAAAAGAATGATTCGGGAGGATCGTCTATAATTTGGGGAGAATTCTCCCGAATCATTCATTTCTGTTCGCAAAAAAACACACACATACAGTATGTGTTTTTTTTTGCTTGCGAAATGAAAATTGTCATTGAGGTATTTACGGTCAATTAAAAATGGTAACTAGGTGGATTTTATTTTGAAAGCCAACTATAGCCGATATTAAGGGTTTGAAAATATAATCCACCTAGTTACCATTTTTTATTGGCCGTTATTACCTAAATGACAATTTTCATTTCGCAAGTAAAAAAACACATACTGTACTGTAGGTGTTTTTTTCTGTAGAAATAATTTCTATATATAATTTCGGGAATTCATGAAACTCCGGCTTATTTACTCAAAATTGAAAACTTTTGGAAATATTTTTTTTTTAATTTTCTTTATTAAATTTATGTTTGTTCATAATTTTCGCCCAAAGGGCTTCTTCAGTGAACTTAAAGAAATATTGTTGTAATTAACGGTTAAAAGAAATTTAGAACAAACCTGAATACAATTTGTTTGTACTACTAGTAACAGTTAACTGATTTTTTTAAAAACAAAATGATGAGGACCTTTGAAAAGTTTAGTTAAAATTAAATAAGGTTCCAGAAACAATGATTTTATTCTGAACAAAAATGAATTATAAAAAAATAAATTATTTAATATATAAATAAAATTAAAAAAATTATCCTACAATCGCAAAAAATAACAAATAACTTTTGAAAATAGTTTCTTTTCACGAATAAAAGCTTTACCAGATTTTTTTTCTGGAAACATTTGAAGTAATGCGACTTTTTTTAACCTCTTTAAAGTTATTTACAGCTATCTGAAGGAATCTCGATAAATCCAGGAACCCTTTACATCCAGGGAAATTTCAAAATGAAAAAATATGATTTAAAGGAGGTGGTCAATGCAAATTAGGACACAAATTTAAAATGAGCTTATTTTTTCAAAACTGTGTTTTTGACTAATTATGCTTGACCACTGACGATTTGAAATAAGAAATTTCAAAACTCAAAAATGGGTATCGATGTTTTTAACCTATCTTGTAGAGAATTTTTTCTGGTCATTTTTTAAAGACCCTGCAGGATTTTCTTTTTTATGAAAAATTTTTTCAAAAAAAATCGATTTTAGGTTAATTTTTTCGTCGATTCTACAGGTAAATGTGATCCCAGTCTAGCGAGCGCGTATAAGTGCTAGAGCTGAATCTTTTTGGCCATAAAATTAAGCGTTTTTCGCTACCCTTGTTTTAATTGAGGGTCGGCGACCAATGATTTGACCTTCTAATGACCGGTCAAAGTTTCAAGGTCAATCTCAAGTTCATCGTATAGACTTGAAGTACCCCCAAAAGAAGCGGAAGGGTCGACTTTCTAATGAACGTATTAGGAATATGGGTCAATAATGTTACTGAGAGGTCGCTAGGAGCAAAAACTCGGTCAACACCTAAGGTCACCTACAAGTTCATCCGATATAAGACTATTGTAAGTACCCCCAAAAGGAATCGGAAGGGTCAACTTTCTATTGAACGTATTAGAACTATGGAGTCAACTTATGTACTGAAAGGTCGCTACGCAGAGCAAAAACGTTTTTGCGTCTCTAGTCTTTTGCTCTCTAGCGACCTTTCAGGACGTTCTTATTCGACCATAGTTTTACAATAGTCATCCAGAAAGTCGACCACTTCCGATTCTTTTGGGGGCTACTTACAAGTCTATACGATGAATTGAGCGTTGACCTTAAGGTGTTGACCAGTTTTTGCTCTTAGCGACCTCTCCAGTACATTATTGGACCCATAGTTCCTAATACTTTTCATTAAAAAGTCGACCCTTCGATTCTTTGGGCGGTTACTTACAGTCTATACGATGAACTTCGAGATTGACCTTGTGAAATTTTGACCTGTCATTTAGAGTCAAATATGGGTCGCCGACCCTCAATTAAAAACATGGGTAGCCAAAACACAAACGCCTTAATCTTTTCACTGGCCAAAACATTCAGCCTTCTAGCACTCTTCATACGGGGCTTCGCTAGAACTGGATCACAATTTTACCTTGCTAAAATCACCGAAAAATGACCATAAAAATCGATTTTTTTTGAAAATATTTTTCATAAAAAAAAAATCCTTCGTCTTAAAAAAATGACCAGAAAAAAATTCCTCTACAAGATAGGTTAAAAACATCGATACCCATTTCTTGGTTTTTGAAATTTCTCATTTCAAATCGTCCACTATGTGTCACGCGATTAGAGTTAAGTCAAAACAACAAAAGTGAGAATGTAATATGATCTCTTACGAGCATCATATTACATAAAAAGAACTCTGTTAGGTTATTCCATTCAAGACGATCAGCACACATCATTGCAACTCGAAGCCCTTCATGGTGTCCATATTTACCTGTCTTTTTAATCAATTTGACCTCATTCTACTATCAAGTTCCTCACGAGTAATTTATTCATTTTATTGTTTCTAGATGATTTACACTGAATTTCCTCAAAACGTAAACAAAGTTCAACAATTAAAATATTCGATTATCAATCGAAACAAATAATCACTTTCCAAGCCCTATTTTCACATTATCAACATTTTTTACACTTGAAAACACCTCGGAAGGATTCTCACAAAACACTCTTAAAATTAAAGTTATTTTAAAACAACCATGTTTACTTCCGATGTTTTTTGTGATTTTCAAGGGCTGAAAAAAACGGAAACCTACGGTATATCCCGTTTTTTAGCCCCTTGAAAATCACACACAAAAACACGAACAAACCAGTTTTTTAAATAACTTTAATTTTACGAAGTGTTTGTGCTTAGAATTCCTCTCGAGGTGGTTCTTCAATTCGTAAAAACGTGTGGATAATTGAAAAAATAGTGCTTGGAAAGTGAGTATCCTTTTCGATGATAATCGCTACAAACCGAATATTCACTATACCATTTTCATCGATAATTTTTTTTTCGCGTCGACTTTTTTTACAAAAGCCTATCTTTAACTATAGAAGAAATGTGTACAGCGAAAAATTATTATTTTCAATGCAATCTCATAGAATTTCGTCTTACTAAATGTTTTGCAAAATTTTAATTATTTCCATTGATTCAATAGAATTATGGAACTGTATGTTCTGCACCAAAGTTTGCTGATATAACACAACCCATATTTCAATTGCGTTACATTTCTCTATTCGTTGATAGAGAGTTTTACACGCACTCTACGCAATAGCAAAAGATAGGGGGAAAAAGCACTCCCGCCAAAAAAATTATCGATGAAAATGGTTATACCTCGAAAAAACGACCGTTTCTATTTCAAAATTTGCAATTTTTCAACATTATAAACTTTGATCAGAAAATTCGAGAAACTACAGGTTCCCGAGATCAAACCTCCGACATTACTCTACAGACCTGTAATTTCCGCGAACAATACAGACGAATAACAGCTGCACCTTTTTTTTTAGTAACAACCATAAATCGCCTTGATGAGCTTATACGATTCTATTCTAACTAATCAATTCTTCAAATCACCGGTTTCTCTTTGCATGTGAGAATTGCAATTTTTTCGCAGAGTTGCCAGTTAACAAACACATTGACTAACCTAGTAGACCTCCCAACTTGGCGCGTGAATTAAAGGGATCTACATATTCGACTTGTTCATAAAGATCATTCACAAGGGGTTTATACAAATATACATAGCAAATTAGACTTTTGAATTTGACTTGTTTGTTTAGAGAAGTCTAATTTACCCATTTCCGAGGACTACTATTTCAAAAATGTTTTACTGCAACTCCTGCCCCGACGAAATTTCAATCTTTCTCACCTCGCAAAAAAAACCAGTGGTTATGTAACACATGACTATATAATAAGGTCTATCTAACCTACAGGATTAACCCTAATATAATTTATATCAATATATAAAAAACAAACTGAAAACCTCTCTTCCACACATATCCCTAATCCTCTGTTTTATCACACACATCCTCGAGTAAAATAAAAATGCGCTGTAAAAATACACTTTTGCCCATCTGGCATCTTAAAAAGTTAGTGTGTTGCCCGTAAGGTTCTTCACAAATCAAGGATCTCGTGCCCAAACACCCCCTCTTATCCGAAAAAGTGGGGGCAATACAAGCACCGGATCAGGGGTCGGCACAGATTTGAATTCTGTCTGTCCTGGGCAGGCGCAAAATTTCACAAATTTTCATGCTCCTGTCATAACCGACCTTGTCTTGGACAGTCATATCTGCTCCTGATCCTGGAGGGAGAAATTTCAAAATTTTTTTTGTCCTGTCCGTCCTTAGGCAGGTATCTGAGAGCATTACATTTTGAGTGGACAAATTTTTGGTCGACTTTTTTTCGCCTTATCTTTTGCTATGAAAATTCGTAGGCGCAAAAAAATTTGAAGGAAAAATCGTGTGCAATTAATCATTTTTTATCGTTCGCAGAAATACATTTTTCGGAAAATTTCTGATAGCAGAACCACCTTCTTTAAATGCAAAAATAGAAAAATATAATCTGAACAATTGAGCATTTTTGGTAAATTCGCTATTTCCACCTGGAACTGCTATATTCCGCCACGCACTTTTCAAAGTAAAAAATAGGCATTCTAAAAAAATGTCGACGAAAATGTATACTCCGGTATTGTCCTGTCCGAGTATTTTGTAAATACTTATTAAATTTTAGGGACCATATTCCGTACAGATGAAGTATATTTTTGAAACATTAATTTACAAGAAATTCATTACTGTCAGGAATAGGTGTGAGCGCGACCTTGGACTATATTATACTTTTGATTCAAATTATTGCAGGCAAATCGGATATTGTTATTTAAATCTGCGAGTGATCGCCAAGGAAAATACGCCAATAATGATCGGATTTTTAGTTCGGCTATTACTTTGGGAGCAACGCAAACCGCCTGACATTTATGCAGCTCGCGAGCTCTACCGCCTCAAATGAAGTTGCGCCCCAGTGAAAATACAGCGAAAATATGGCCGAAAGAATAAAGGGGGGGTATTATATTTTTGATTTAATTTGTATAAAAAATCAGCCCCAATCGCGCGCCAACAGGCCTAACGGGAACGCTAGTATATTTTTAGCTAATTTTACGGGTCTCTCGCAACATGAAGCGCCAAACTCGGACCGCAAGGCCGATAGAGAGGGATAATATAGTTTTAATTTAAATTTGGTTGAAAAATCAGCCCAAATCGGCAAAGGCAATAAACGGGAAATAGTATATTTTACTAAATCTATATATTTTACTAAATCTTACTAAACTATTTTGAGTGAAATGTTACGCACGAAATATTGAATTCACGTTGACTGCGGTTACAATAATTTTTAAAGAATTAAAAAATTCAATATTACTAAGAATATATATATCTATAATTATTCATAAGATTTAAACTCAAATAAATAAATATTATTTTCAGTTAAAAATTTATTTCACAGGGACAGAAATATAGGGACAGGTTTATATTATTTTCTGTCCTTGTCCTGTCCTCGGGCCTAGGACAGAAATGAGACAGGTTTTATAGTTTCTTGTACCTTGTCCTGTCTTGAATACAGGACAGGACAAGGACAGGTGGACAAGGACCAGGACAGGTATTGCCGACTCCTCGCACGGGATACCTCCAGCTGCTATTTATATAACAAAGTTTTCTACAATTCGTATTTTATCAAAAAACTACCAGTTATAAATAGCAGCTGGACCCTAAGCTGGATTTTACAAAAAGTTGCAGATTTAAAAAAGCTTCAAATCAGGGGCTGGATACATCGGCAAAAGAACAGCAGATAGGTTCTCATACAAGGGACTATTTAGTTTTACTAAAAAAAAATTGATTTCTTATATTTTAGTCTCGGACAAAACATGGAATAATCAGAAATAAGCACGAAATTTTTCCAATAAAATTATCTGAAAATTTTTTGCGCCTGAATATTTACTCCCACTCCTCCGATTTTTTCCGAAAGCTCTTACATGAAAATGCTTTAATCGCGTTCCACCCTATTGTCAATAGCTATGAGTCAATAGTATTGACCCCGTTTAAAATTTGTTTTTTTATTCAAATTGTGTGTCGTATGTCCCAGAAATAACCACTACCCTTATTAATCGTCAGACAACGAAAGGTTTGGAGTTATTCGATCAAACCATGACAATGGAGCGACAACGCTGCTGGAAACACCCATGGACCTTGCCTGTTTAATCAGGTTATTGATAAGTGCATTACCAAAATCCGGAAGAAATTGCTCTACAAACAGCAATCCTAGCGCCACCGAGTGACTTACCATATAACAATTTTGTCTGCGACAAGATGCTGTAGAAGCCTGGATGTCGGAAAAAATATATTAATTTTTAATATTATAAAGTGCACTTGATTGTTCGGAATTTGTACCAATTTTAAGGGGGTTCTGGGTGCTAACACGCAATTGCTGGGGAGTTTTGACGACTTTTCCGAAAGCCTGATACATTTTGTTTGAGAATGTTGGAAGAGTAAAAATAAATATTGTTCTGTGAACACTGGTGATGATTTTGAAAATATGTCAATTTATATTTTTAAATCGTCATAAGCTCGTAACACTTTACGAGAAAACGCTTTTATATTCAGCCTTTATTTGTCTCAGCAGGATATTTCTCGCGGAGTTTATTTCCAAGTTGATTTCAAACTTGAAAAATTATCCAGAAACACTTGCTTGACCACAAAATCCGTTTCGGATTTTTTTAGAACAGATTACGTTTGTTTATTCGTAATAATGAAAAAGTTGGACTTTTCGGTAAAATGGGATATTTTCTGTTTTATATTATTTAGATTCTTTTTTTTGTATAAAACAGAAAATATTAAGCACAAAAAAATGACATAAAACCGTTTTCGGATTTTATTTTTATCTTTTTTGAGGTTATCTCTCTTAATCATTACATCAAAGTTCGCACCGCTATAAACATTAAAGCAGCATGTCAATATCATAACAAACCAATCAAAGGTCCTGATTTCAGTTCAGTATTAGTGTTGAACTTTTTAAAACATTTATTTCCTAGCTCAGGTTTTTGATGCAGAATTCACAGTTTCGATATCAAAATAACATTTTTGTACTATTTTATTGATATGCTTATTTTGGTTAGAACTCTCAAAAAAGGTTCAAAGTCGAATAACAAAAAAAAAATTCGCCGAAATTGATTTCTCGGACGATTGCCCAGGAATCTTATTTATTTGCTCAATTTATCAGACAGAGAAAGATACTTTGGCATGCAATCCAGCACCGCAGAACCCTCTAAACGCTTGGACCTTATTTTTGGAAATGTGGAATTCATTTTAAACCTAGTAGCAGACCTGGCAAGTGTGCTGGTTGGTTCCAAGCCAAGCCAGAGATCTGCTTGGCTTTGGCTTGGTTTTTGGCTGGTCATTGCTTGGCTTGCGTTTTTTGGCTTGGCTTGGTTTTTTGGCTCGCTTAGTTTTCTGGCTTGGCTTTTGCGTTTTTATAATTATGAATAAAAAAGTTGCAGGAAATAACCGTGCGCTTTGAGTGCCGAGATAAGTAGTATGGCATCACTGTAATCGAACAGCTCCAAGAGATCCCTGTCCAGCGGCGCGCATTTTCTTTTCGTCTTGATATTTGCTCCGCGCACCCAAAAAAACCAAGCCAACGACCAAGCCAAGCGAGAAACCAAGCAAAGACCTGTCAAGCCAAAAAAAAACACGCCAAGCGATCTCTCTNTTTTTTTGTTGTCATTTGGGTTGTTTTATGCGTTCAAAACATAAACAATTGATTTGGTGCATTTTTATGACATAATAACTGCAGAAAATGTAGGAGCAGGGATACCCCAAGTGACCAAAATTTTGAACTTTTTTTTAACACTCTAGGAAAAACATTAGGTTTTTAAGATTTTGGTCATTCAAACCGCGCACTCTGAGTGACCAAAGTTTAAGGACACTCCAACAAAAAACCACAAAGTTCTTCAGCGCGTAAGAAGGTAGTCAACCATATATCGATACATCTAGCCTTTAAGTCCTCTTGTGAGATATTATCAAGTCCAAATATCACAACCTACTCATATAATGACAAATTTAAAAAGGGTCTCAAAAATCATTAAGAAGAGAAGCATTTGTTCAAGCGATTGGCATGATTCTTATCTTGTTCTTAGCCGCCAGACAATGCCGTCAAATCTAAAAGCTCATTTTTTATTTTGGGAGCGTTGGGAAAAAGAGATCGATCTCTCTAACTTTAACATACATTTTTTAAAAGCCAAAGGCGGGAGGAACAACTTTGTAAGCTGATTTTTTGTCTAAATTTCATCCCAGAATCGGAACCATTTTCGAAAATTTCACAATCTTCTTAAAAATGAATATATTTTTGTAAATGCCATATCTTTTTTTTTGTAGGAGCGCATCGGAATTAAAATTTTCGAGGAAAATCTTAGAAGTTTCTGAATTTCCATTAAAACTGTCTCAAATACATTTTTATATTGTTCATATTTTGAAGTCGAGTAGAGTTGACCACCCCCATAATTTACGGGTCATAATGCTGTGATAATTTTTAAAGCTTAATAAGACTTTATTATCAAGCTTAATAATTTGCGCTCACAGATTGTAAAGAATAACCAAATATTTTACCTCAATAAGTTTTGTCCCGACATTTCCAAGATGCTTCATGGACAATTTCAAGGCAACTCAAAATTATCAAGCGATGAAAGTAATCAAAAAATGACTACCAGTTCAAATTTTCCAATTCGAAGATCCCTTCTCAATATTTCCGATTCGGTCGAAAACTTTCAATTTAGACTACCTTCTAAACCACCAGCCGGAACAATTCAGGAAAGTTTAAATATACAGGAGCTCCACTCGATACCTACGCAAAAAAATCACGCAAAAATTTATTTCAAAGTTTTTTGTCATTATTTTTTTCTGCAAATAGGACTCAAATTTTATTTTCCTGGGACTCTCACTCTTCATAGTTAAACAACCACCTGGTCAACCAAAAATGACTGGTCAAAATTTCTGCTGAGTTTCAAAACTCATCACTAAGCTTTGAAAGTACCATTTCTCATAGTCGGTTTTCTGATGACAGTATAAGCAAATTCCTAGTTAAATTATGAGATATTCAAGACTGTGAAACTAGTTTACCTCTTATTTGCAAAATATGTTAACTTTCGCCTATTAAATGTCTGTAAAAGAACTGGCTAAACTTCTCAAATCATAAAATGCATTTTAAACTCATAAACCCTTAGTGTACATAATTCACCCATTGTCAATGGGCCATTGATGTTAGGGGGGTATAGGCTATACCGTATAGCCTATACTCTCCTTATTAGGAAACGTAGTCTGTTTTTAAGTAGTAGGGCCGGGATATTAACAAAAGTGTGAATAGGGGATATTATATCCGGGATATATACTATATATATCATATACCTTATATACCTATATATATATCATATACCTTTATTGCCCTCTCCCAAAGATTTGGTCCCTCAAAAACACGGGGGTGAGAAAACGACGCTTCATTTAAGAACAAGTCATCCAATTTAATTCTCAGATAGCTCAAACTGAGCACAATTATATAATTAATATAAACATTAAAAAGTGTTTTTAATAGGACCAATGTTTTTATTTATTTTTCTAAGATTACTGAAATTGTTTAATTATTAGTTTTTGCTAAAAAAATATAAACAAAGGTCTGAGAAAAAATAGAAACAATGGTCTGATTAGGACCAATTTTTATGTTGTATTATTCACTAGATATTTGTGCACAGTTTGAGCTATCTAAGAACCGAATCGGCTGAGTCGTTTTTGAAAACCCCGTTGTTTTCTCACCCCCCCCCCGTGTTTTTGAGGGACCGAATCTTTGGGAGAGGGCAATAAAAGGATATGCTATACCGTATAGGTTGCTGAAATTTACTTTTCTCCGTAAAAAAATAGGCATGCAGGGATATAATGATACTCGCCCGGTTAGCCATTTTGTATAACTATCCTTGACCTTATCAAAACAAAAAGTCAAAAACAAATTGTATGTTTACACAGCTTCACACATAAGCGACACAAGAGGACCTAAGCCAAAATGGTAAAACTATCTCCTCCTAGGTTTTATGTGGAAATTGGCTGCAGTTTTGACATAACTTGTAATAGTGGTAGGCCAAACTTTATCTTGTGCAGATTTTCATATTTCGCTATATATATTTCCCTAAAATATGGAAAAAACCACCGTTTTTGGAAATTATTCGTCGAAAAAATCTCCTCCTAGGAAAATTATAAAATTTGTTCAATACAAAAACAAAAGTTTATCTTGGTCACTTTTTAAGATTTCGACCCAAAACTCGGAATGAAATGTTTTGGAGGATCCATGGGAAAATTTCGAAAAAAAATATGCTTCGATTTTTTCGAAAATAGGCTCAAAAAAGCCACGAAAACACTGATCAGCGAGTTGACTTACGTCAAGGTGATATTTTGAAGTTTTAGTGGTTTTATTAAAGCAAACGTTATTTTTGAACTTCGTTTTCATAAAATACTTAGAAATGACCGAAACAAAATCTTCACAGGATGAACGAATAAAATTTGTATTGGTTAATTTTATTTATGGTACGATACGGTAAAAGTATAACTTTTCGAGAAAATATATTTAAAACAATTTTCGTAAAATTTGCTTTTTCTCAGCGAAATTAAGGGAGTACTGGTCGCATTTAGAGAATCAAATATGATATTTAATGGTAGAAAATGAGTCAAAGCTGGATAGAAGAATTTGCGTTGGTTCGGGTATAATTATAATATACAATTAAATTTAAAAAGTGGAAATCTATGAACGACCAATTTCCTTTTAAAACACCATTTCTATCCGATTCCACATCATTTCCGACAATAAATGCTCCGAAACGCTCCAAAATGATTTCAAAAGAATGTATCTCACCGTTTGCTTTACCACAAAACCAAAACTGGTTAAATGATGGATTACCAAATATTCCAACAACTGATTTCGAGTTCGCGCCCGGAAATATTCGAACGATTTCGGAGCTTGACTTTACTGATCCACCTTCGAAAGCCAAAGCGGATAAACTTATCGTTGCTCTCTGTGAAGGCACTGGAATTCATAAAAAAGAAATCGGGTAAACAGTTGTTTTATTGTTAACCCTTGGAGGCTCCAAAATAAAAACTTCGCTGGAGGCTCCAAAGCCGATTTTTAGACTCGACTTTGAACACTTATACTTTTATAACTACATATCCAATTAGTCTCTTCTTTCATTCTTTGAAAAGCAGATATAATTAAACAGAATTTGAAAAAATTAACTTTTATTTCTAAAAAATTGCCCATCGAAAACCAAGTTTTATATTTCATAGTGTACTGATTGAACTTGAATTTTCACGAAATATCATTCAATTATTCTCACAATTTATCTCAGGTTTAATAAAAATTTTTCAGATCAGAAAAATATTCTCTAATTAAAAAGTTATTTTTAAATATCCTCAATTTTTAGTCCAACATCGAAATATCCCTTCATTACACTTTGCTTAGAATGCGTAGCCATAAAGAAGAATCAAAAGAAGAATTACATAGAAAAATCAACGTGGCTACGAATTCTAAGCAAAGTGTGATAAAGGGATATCCTTTTCCCAACGGAACTCCATCTCAAAAACGTTTACTACAGGGTGTAAGGTTTTTACCTTCTTTTTTCCAAACTGGTTACACTTGATTTCCGCCGTTTTGATTGGTTGTCAGAAGAGATTTCTCAGATTCAACCAATCAAAACGGCGGAAATCAAGTGTAACCAGCTTGAAAAAAAGAAGGGAAAAACCTTACACCCTGTATCTCTATAGCGCGTGTTCGAATCCCACAGATGTTGTCTAAGTGATTGCCTTAGTGATTGCTTCAGTTAATACACACCGATAAAATTTAGCGGTCCTATTATCCAGACCCTTGCCTATAATCAAACTCAAGACAATCACTAAGACAACATTAGTGGGATTCGAACACGCGCTATAGAGATAGTTAACGTTTTTGAGATGGAGTTCCGTTGGGAAAAGGATATAAGGTATAAGAAAACTTATTTAATTGCTTTAAAAATGTAATAATATAAGGTTTTGATCATATTTCATCATATTTTTGATGAGAATCGGTCAGAAAACAGTTTGAAACCTGATTCACTTGAAAATATAACAAGACTTTCCTAAAAACTGACTTTTCAGATTTTTCGTATAGGTAGTCAGTTTTAAGAAAGCGGTGTTTTAGTTGAATTTTAACGTAATCGGCAAAAAAGTAAGATAAAATGACTTTTGAACGGTTGGTTTAATCGATATTTTTTTAATTTTAGAAAAAATTTTTAGCCGATTAATCGGCTCGGAGCTTCCAAGGGTTAAGAATATTTATAATGCATACTATGCATAGTGTAAACTTTTTTTAATTTATTGTTAATAAGTTTTATCAAAAAATTAATTAAAAAAAGGCTTAACCCTTGTGAGCATATAAAAAAAAGTTCCACCAAGGCACCAGAGCCACAATTGTGGCTCTACTTTGGATGTTGTTAACAGAAAGCTTAAGGCAGTTGGAATTTGAATTTTTTCTGCATAAGGAAGTTGAGAGGTAATATTGTCGCATCCGAAATTTTATATTCTAGAATTTCAATTTTTAGTTACAGAAAATATAGTGAGAAAAGCAAGGTATACCATATCACGTGATACACGGTCACAGTTATCTTCGCAGGTGACCTTTTCGTCGGAAACGATGCACAAGTATCTGGCCTACGTCATCGTTTTGTCCGCTTTGATTTATATCTCATACATCAAAAGTAATTTATGAATAAGTCAAAAATTTTGATGGAAAAAGCATGATTTTCGATTAAAAATGTTTATTTTTCCCTATAAACGCAGATTATTACACTTGTTTTTTTATTATTTTCAGGTTAATATGGTAATGAAGTACAACTGTTGACAGCTTTTGATTGCTTAAATTCACTTTTATAATAATTTATTTTTTTCGTGGGATACTTGAAGTTGAAAATTTAGAAATTTCACTTCCGAAAAAAAAACTGCTCCTAGATACCAATAAATTTTTATTTCAACTGTTATGCATGCACAAAACGCTTTCCTAAAAACTGGCTAATCTCACACTTGTATTTTATGTCTAGTTCTGAAATAATTTTTCAGGAAGTGAAACATAGGCGAAAAATCCTTATAAATCAACACCTCGTAATTCTGGGACAAAACATTCATAAAAAATTTCAATTATTTTTTCGGAACCGAATCAAAATTCTTTATAAATTATATGTTCGAAAGAAAAGATTCTACGATCCCGTTTTTTGCCGTTTTCGAATAATTTTAGGTATGCTAGAGCCACAATTGTGGCTCTGTGCTCACAAGGGTTAACAATGTTTTAAAAGAAATTTTGTTCAAAACGCAGCAAAGCCTCGTGTAACCGTAATAAGTCATTAGTACTAACACATAAGGTCCCTTATGTTGATTTGCTACATGTAAATTGTACAAGGAGATATCTTAGCTCGGCGTTGCGCGTGCATGTTTGACCCTTATTTTCAAAGATTTATTGGTAAACGTCGTCATTTCTGGCGCCCTCATCGGTCAAACGTGAACGTGCAGCGGGAGGCCTAGAGTGTACCGAAGTGTGCCCAGTAGACTATCGGCAATAGTGCGACAACAATTTAATAACAAAAATATTTTCTAGAATTGCGTCTATTCAATCTTCAGTAATGGTACTGAAACTCACCCAAATATCCGACACTTCTACGTATCTAAAATCTCTAGCACATTTGAATATGTTAGGTTGGTTTGGAAAGTATTCCATAAAAAAAAATTCTTCGAGAAAATAATTTTGCGTGTTAGATAATTGAGACGTTTTTAACGCAAATGTAAAACTTAGCTGTATAAGTAATTGGCTGCAGTATTTGTTGGCAATAGGCATCACAGGACCCTTTTGCCAAAAGTGTTGCCCATTGCCCGCATTGTTGCAAATTGCCCTCATAGGACGGGTTTTGCCGATTGCTCTCATAATGCAGGTTTATGATAAATTTGGCCAAAGTTTATTGGCCAAGTTATCCATAAATACCGGCAACTATTTTTTTTAAACCAATATTAAAGATCCATCTTATATCTTACTACCGAATTTTGTCGGCGAAAACCAGTCAAAATTAGTGAAAACCCTTCGGAATCTTTTTACTGAATCCCAACTATTTCTCATGCCATCAAACCTGTTCTGTGACGATTCTGGACTGAAAATCCTTGAAAAATGCGTATGCAAGCAAAACAAAAGTCTCTTAGTTGACATAAAAACCGACTATTTTGCTTTGATGAGTTGCTCAGCGGTTTTCAGGACAGGTTTCATTTAAAATACAGTATGTGTTTTTTTTCGAGCGAACAAAAAAGAATGATTCGGGAGGATCGTCTATAATTTGGGGAGAATTCTCCCGAATCATTCATTTCTGTTCGCAAAAAAACACACACATACAGTATGTGTTTTTTTTGCTCGCGAAATGAAAATTGTCATTGAGGTATTTACGGTCAATTAAAAATGGTAACTAGGTGGATTTTATTTTGAAAGCCAACTATAGCCGATATTAAGGGTTTGAAAATATAATCCACCTAGTTACCATTTTTTATTGGCCGTTATTACCTAAATGACAATTTTCATTTCGCAAGTAAAAAAACACATACTGTACTGTAGGTGTTTTTTTCTGTAGAAATAATTTCTATATATAATTTCGGGAATTCATGAAACTCCGGCTTATTTACTCAAAATTGAAAACTTTTGGAAATATTTTTTTTTTAATTTTCTTTATTAAATTTATGTTTGTTCATAATTTTCGCCCAAAGGGCTTCTTCAGTGAACTTAAAGAAATATTGTTGTAATTAACGGTTAAAAGAAATTTAGAACAAACCTGAATACAATTTGTTTGTACTACTAGTAACAGTTAACTGATTTTTTTAAAAACAAAATGATGAGGACCTTTGAAAAGTTTAGTTAAAATTAAATAAGGTTCCAGAAACAATGATTTTATTCTGAACAAAAATGAATTATAAAAAAATAAATTATTTAATATATAAATAAAATTAAAAAAATTATCCTACAATCGCAAAAAATAACAAATAACTTTTGAAAATAGTTTCTTTTCACGAATAAAAGCTTTACCAGATTTTTTTTCTGGAAACATTTGAAGTAATGCGACTTTTTTTAACCTCTTTAAAGTTATTTACAGCTATCTGAAGGAATCTCGATAAATCCAGGAACCCTTTACATCCAGGGAAATTTCAAAATGAAAAAATATGATTTAAAGGAGGTGGTCAATGCAAATTAGGACACAAATTTAAAATGAGCTTATTTTTTCAAAACTGTGTTTTTGACTAATTATGCTTGACCACTGACGATTTGAAATAAGAAATTTCAAAACTCAAAAATGGGTATCGAT
>SCLH01000630.1:106406-125395 GCA_004367855.1 Oikopleura vanhoeffeni
CGATTTTGATTAAAAACTGATCAAAAAACACTGCTAAGGTATACTATTTACTGCATCGCCACTAGTTCCAATAGTCGAAAAGTGCCTATCCCTTATTGTTCGTTTGTAAAAATTAATATTTGTTCACTATTTTGTCACTTTCTGTTATTAATCGAGCCAAAAGGGCCAGTGCCTTTTTGCTAAGCTTGGAGTAAGTATCATTGCGATAAAATAAAAATGATTTTGATCAAGTACAAAATTATAATTTTTCCATTTAATTACGCAAAAAAATATTTCCACTAAATATTTTTCCATTTTCTTACAAAAAAAATACATTATCTTCCATTAAATAGTGAAAAAAAAATTTTTTAAGTCCAAAAATACTTTATGGAGTTAAAGCATGACTGAGTAATTAAATATCATAAATTCTTTAAAAATTGGCCACTTAATATGTTAAAGTAGTAATGATTTAACTCCATAAAGTAGTTAGTATATAATGTGGGAATGTTGAAATACTTATTTTGCTTATGTATAAATACATAATGTGATATGTTCGAAATTTCAATTTGCGCATACTCTTGATAATTATTCAAAAAAAAAATGATCAATAATTTTCATTAAGTGTTTTTTTTCAAAAATTTTAATTCAGCTTTTTAAAAATCGAAAAAATGATCATTATTTTCATTATGTGTTTTTTTTTCAAAAATTAAATTGAGCTGATTAGAATCAAATTATACGTTTTTTTCAAAATAATTCTCTATTAGGTTCTTAAAAAGGGAATACCGCGCGCGGCCGTATAGGCTATACCGTATAGGCCCGGTATAGGCTTTACCGTTTAGCCATACCGTATAGGCTATACGGTATAGCGGAAGTGGAACCATGATGAGAGCGTACAAGGCCAGATCGCAGACCACCACTACAAGGAATTTCATTAAATATTAACAGCCTTCTAGTATATAATATGATACATACTTACTCTATAAAATCGAATGAAAATGGGCAGACCATAAACCGAAAGTTTGTCTTTACACATCCTACAAAGGTGCAGTTCCGACTTTGCAATATGACTTTGGAAGAAGAGAATATACTCGTGGTCGTTGTGGCGTGATGGTCACCATTCAGCGCTTTGGTCGAAAGGGTCCGGTTTAATTCCCTCATTCATCTCTAATTGTTTAAGTGATAAACATAAGAATCTTGGAGTCACTTAATTTCGGAACTAATTTAACTACTTTTATAAGAAAAACTATCAATTTTTAAGATTATTTTAAAATTGGGACAGAGTAAAGCCCTTGCTTACTATACACGTTAATTGTCGTTTAATTCGACAATCCGAATTACAGAATTAACTCAGTACATTAATTTGTTATCACCTGTATATTTTCAAGGTTTTAATTGGAAACAGCAGATTACCGAAGTGAAGTGGATCATATTTTTTACCAACTGAACTCCATCTCAAAAAGTTAACTATCTCATAGCGCGAGTTCGAATCCCACTTATAAAGTCTTAGTGATTGCTAGAGTGATTCAACACCGGCAATTTAGCGGTTCCAATACACGCACCCTTGCCTATACTCATACTCAAGACAGTCACTGAAGACAACAATAGGGGATTCTAACACGCGCTAAATAGAAAGTAAACGTTTTTGAGATTGAGTTCCGTTGGAAAAAGATAGTGAGGTAAAATAAGGAGGTAGCGGTCGTAAAATGTCCTTAGTATTTCATCTAATCGGGAACACAAAACTTTGAGAAAGGCCATTGTAGTATCTTTCTTTAATCTACAAAATAATTCATCAGAATAATTTTTGGTCGACCCTGTTGACCACAGTTATAAGGGACATCCCGACCGCATTTTCTATCCCCATCCTATTTTCCTTATTTTGCTTACACCTACGCAAAAAGGAAACGGAAAACACACGCAAAACCAATCTCTTTGATTGGCTTTTCTTACAAAATGATAGGAGACTATGAGTAATAGCTTGTACACAGGATCGCCGCGCACCATGTTCATCGACAAGCGTGCTGGTGACCACCATGCGGCATGTCTAGAACGTCTAATCATATTTCAAATAATTATATAAAAAGAAAGTTGGTGCCACGTACCAAAATAAATAATGTGAACATATTCATCCCGAAAGTTACCCTTATTTGTATATTGTAGATTATTATCTAGTTTCATTGCTGTGTTAACTCGATAAAGCAAAAAATTGCATTCAAATCATGAATTTCCGGTCTGATGAGCAATATCTGAAACTCACCAAAATTCTTGAAATTAAAAATAAGGAGAACTTTCGGGGGTCGATATTCCGACGGCCAAAATGATACTTCCCCATAATATTTTTAGTTTCTGTGTTTTAAAACACAGCAAAGCAGGTGGGAGTAACTTTTTTTTCTGATCCATACTATATAATGTCTTAATAGACGGAAATTCGATTAAAAAAGAATACTTAATTCTACCTCAAAATGTTCTAACTTATTAATAATCTAATAAAATTACATCTATAAAACAATACAACAAGATTATATGCTTATTTCATTAAAAACCAATGTCAAAACGGCGGATCGAACCAAGAAATCCAGATTCAAAGTGGCGAGCGCTCACATATGCGCCACTTAGTACCACAAGTTTCTTTCTCCTTCCAAACTTATTAAAAAAATATGGAAATCTTTTATGGAAAGTGTGGCTTCGTTGCAGAATGTGAAAAGTCCCTTCGTTTAACTGTTTTTGCTTTTCTTTGTTCAAATTGTTTTCTTTTTACTCGATATTTGAATTTACCAGGATAAATTGCTTCAAAATCTCTTAGTTAAACATTAACTTTTCGGAGAGGAAGTGACCAGCACCACAGTGTTCCTTTAAAAGTCGATTTATACTCTCCAAACTGTTAGTGCTAAATTATAATTACCAAAATCAGTGTTGAGGTAATAATTGAAAAATGTTAAATTAAATTGCGCCGAATCACAAAATAATACTTAATAAGATAAATTGTTGATAAAATTTATTACCGATTGTTTCAGATTATCACAAGTTAGATCATTAATCAAATCATTTTTAAGATATCTTAATATTTCGGACAAAATTGGAGGATTATCTAAATTCAAAAAAATTGATCCTGAAATAAAACGCCAGAATTTAAGTAATGTTTTTCTCTTTTCTTATTAATTGTTTATCACGAGAATTTAGAATGTCGAAATCACAAACTCTACATTCCAAAGGAACTTGATTAACGCAAAAATGTGAATGTTCAAAATTTTCCAGAATTTTCATCAACTTCGAAATCCTCGACTTTAAATTATTTTTCGTATTTAATTTGTATACAGTATCTTTCCCAGGACGGCGTTCAGCTAGTATATAATCGGTTTTTTTGGTTTCACAAAAAATTTAGCTGGACAATTCGACAAACGGTGATTTGAACAATGTAGAAAGGCTTTAGCAGATCTCACTTTTTTGTGCTATAATGAAATGGCAGGCCATTGTCTTCTCTAGTGTGCCACAATCTACTATTATTTCTTTGTCCATGTGTAATGTTTTGCAGAATTGGAGTATGAAAAGTTCCCCTGAAATTGTCGTATCGGCAATATAAGGTATATTTAATGGTTCCCATATTATAAGGACCATAAAAGAAAGTTTTTTGTGTTTTCCTTCTAATTTTTTGAGCCTTATATATTCAAAAATTTTAGCTCTCAGGGCCATCATGTTTTTTTTCGTAATTTTTTTCATGAAAATTCAGGTTAGCCATCTGACAATATTTTGTCTGTTTAAACAATCTCCTGCCATGCCAAACGGATACGATACCCCGCTAAGCTTCCTCATTTCACCTGTTCAAAATTCACCTGTAATAAGTGAGCTTTTAAAAGAAAGCGCCACCCTAACCAGCCGTCACTCAGCGCCTCGCTCGGCGCATACAATTTTTTGTTCCAAATTTAGGGTCGCCTGGAATCAGTTATACGGATCCGATCTTGGATCTTTCCGATAGTTTTTGTAATTTTAAATCATGATTAAACACTGTTTTGTGCCTTTGAAATCAACTATTGAGATCTGAAACATATATAAAGCTCGTTTTCTACTTACCAATTCCCCGCATTTAATTGGGGTAGGGATAAAAGAAAACTGAAGTTTTGATATCATATCTAATAAAGTTCAGCATATACATTAATCTGAAAATGATATATCTACTGCTAGTAGTTTTTGAGGTTTTCAGGATCAATTTTTCCAAAAAAGTTAATCTTAGAAATCCTAGCTAAAAATTTTGGCATAAATATATATTTTCAGATAGTTTGGTGAAGCAAATCGATGAATGCACAAGTGTAGACACTAAAATTATTGGCATGAAATTCGCCGTGGATGCATTTTTACAGGGAGCATTCAATGTAGATCTTAATGAGGAATTCGGAAGTCTCAAGGATTTTAAAAGCCATCCTTACGTGAAACACTTTATGAAAATGGTCAATCCAGAGGGTGCCGCTTTGCTTTTGCCAATTTTAGTTCCAGGTCTCGGAAAATTTTTGGACGAGATTGACATTCCTATTTGGGCAAAAGAATCAATGCATTGGTTTAGAGACCTTTGCAAAGCGCTCATGAAACAAAATGATTCAAAAACTGGTCGAGCTAAGAATTTTTTGAACATTTTTGCGGAAAACAGAATTTCTGATAAAGAAGGGAAAACATTAACAAAGGTGAGAAAATTGATATTCAGAAAATTAATTCAAAATTTTGTTTTTTCAATTTTCTTAAGAATGACTCAAAAATTGAATCACAAATAGTCCATTCACGGTCTCGGGAAAATCAATAACGAAAATTTAATTTTGTTGAAAAGTATGATAAGAAATTGTGTCGGCAAATGCGGCGGACCTGAGCGTAGTGATACCGCAATTTTCATTTTGTTCCAAAAAATTTCTTTATAAGTCACCTATTTTCATAAGTCAATATAATTGTTGGTTTTAAAATCCACCTGGTATGACCTTAGCGATACAGTATGGCCTTTAAACATAACTGAGTTATAAATCATTTTCAGGGCTTTACTGATGCCGAAATTATCGGACAAACTGCTGTTCTTTTAATGGCTGGCTATGAGACAACATCGACTCTTCAAAATTTCCTCCTATATGAAATTGCAAGAAAGAAAGATCTCCAAGAAAAATTACGAAATGAAGTAAAAAATCTCGATTTAACTAGTATTGATAACATCGACCAAAAACACATGCCTTGGCTTTGTGCGACAGTTTCAGAAGCACTCCGACTTTATTCGCCAGTCGGAATTCACATGAGTTAGAGTTCAATAATTATATAATCAAGTTGAATCATAGAAATTTTGATGTGCTCGAGAGAAAAGTTTTGTTATACCTTGGACCAGGTCCTTGGTATTATCTTGAGAAAAGATGTTTTGGCAGATGCGCAATTTTCCACAGTTTTTTACGGTGTTTATCTCTTTTTGAAATACACATCGAACAAACTTAATTTTCTTGCTAGAGATTCATAAAAAAACTTCTAAATCGATTTGGGGTTCAAAATAATTTTTACGAAAAATACACAAAAAATTGAAAGTCATCAAATCACATCGAAAATATCACAAAAATCTTTCTCGTATTTGACTTTCTGATCATTGCGATAACGTTCCAGCCAGGAAATTAAGGCGATCCAATGTTTTTTTTCGGAGGAGATAGTCTTTCTCCGATAGCCTGCACAGACATTCGTTTAAGTGCCATTCATTTCAATGACAATCAGCGACCACTTTCGAGCAAATTTGAGGTCCTTGATTTGTGAGATACTGTATTTGTAGCGAACTGATACTCAAATACAGCTCATCGTTATCTTTTGACCGATTATTTTTTTCGAAAATTTTGGCAAATTAACCGAGTTTCAAGTGATATCGAGAAAAAATTTATTTGTGTACACTAACTGTACTCGTATCCGAACGCACGATAATCCGAACGTTGTACCCTTATTCGAACGATTTTTGGTCGAGATTAGAACGCTTATAAGCCTTTATTAACTCACTAACGCCTATATACGCATTACCGCATATGTTTTTACCAACGGAACTCCATCTCAAACAAGTTTACTATCTATATAACGCGAGTTCGAATCCCACTAATGTTGTCGATCAAATTGAGCGGTCCCAATATCCAGCACCCTTGCCTGTTATCATACTCACGACAGTCACTTTGACAACATAAGTGGGATTTGAACACGCGCTATAGATATAGTAACCGTTTTTGAGATGGAGTTTCGTTGGTAAAAAGATATAACAGTAAAGCATATTGTCTATATGATATAGACTTGTTCCCTAATCCATACGATTTTTGGTCAAGCGGAGGTGTTCGAATGGTAGGCTTTCAGTCGTCCGCGTCCAAATGTACTCCATAAAGCGGTGTGGTAGGGTTTGTGGTGGGTTAAGTAGTGTGGTAGATTAATTTTGAACTCAACGAAGAAAATGTAATCAAGAATGTGAAGTAAATGGCCAGTTATTCAAAAAAGGTTATATGATTGAAGTGCCAGTAGATACCCTACATACACTCCCTGAATTTTGGGGTGAAGATGCTGAAAAATTTAATCCTGAACGTTTTTTGGATAATCCCGACTTGTTGAAGGAGTTTTTCTACTTGCCATTTGGCGCTGGTCCTCGAAATTGCATTGGGATGAGATTTGCTCTCTTGCAAAATCGAATTCTTATCGCTAGATTGGTCAAGGAATTCAAACTTGATTTGGCCGATGGATTTTCGTTTGAAGATTTTAAGCCAGTAAGAACGCTCGCGTTCTTCCTCAAAGCTGAGAAACCAATTGAAATTATCTTCACGAGACTTTAAATTGAGAAGTCGATAATTATTTGCATCATTTTCCGGTTTATTTACAGGGTGTAAGGTTTTTACCTTCTTTTTTCCAAACTGGTTACACTTGATTTCCGCCGTTTTGATTGGTTGTCAGAAGATTGATTTGGGTCAAATTTAAACTTTATATCTAAAATTGATATCCCTAGGTCTCTAGTATCGCGCTTAAATATATTTTCGTAGCTCCAATTGGTTCACGTTGTAATGACATTACAGTAATGTCTGGTGCTTTCATTAGTTGAACGCGAATCCAACGCGAAACTTAAGGCCCAGAGATGCAAATCTTTTATATTGTTATTACACCGAAAACTTAGTAAAGTCTATAAACAAGCTTCAACTACGTTTCTCACTTATCAAAATCGGGTGGTCTCGATATATTTTCGTTGCGATATCATCCGTGGCTTTGAGATTTTGATGCGTTTTGGGTAGAATAGGGAAATAATTCGGTAATCTGATTTCGATTCGGGACCTTCGATGTAGTGGTCGGCATGCCGCGGCTCATCTGAAAAAATTTTTGGATTTGATCTGGAGCTACACATCTTTTATAAGCCCCAACAGTCGGCTCAAAAAAAATTAATTGGATCTGGATCGGTCGGCTCAAATGTTTTTTTGAATCGGGTCGGTTTTCATAAAAAGTCGATTTCCGTACATTTTAACCGCAGAAAACTGTTCGATTATTGAATCTGCGAGCTTGGTTGTCATATCGATTGTGTCATATCCCTTTAACACCTTTTGGGTGATTTGATAGATGTAGGCTGAAAAGAAGAGAAAGCGGCCTCATGAGTGGCTAGAAGGGGTCTCAGGAGTGTTAGGATTGGCTCCCCCAACCTACATCTTTCAAATCACCCAAAAGGTGTTAAAGAGATATCGATTGTTTCTAAATTTCTTCATGTGATTTCACATTTGATTTTTTTGAAAAATCATGGAGAGCATTCGTCCTAAGGTTTTTGCAGATCAAATTCTGACATCAGGTCTGGGAAATTGTCGGACAAAATTGAGTGGTAACCGCTTTAAGATTCTCTTATCGTATTTGAAATTGCTCTGTTAATCAGTAAATGATAACACTTAATTCAATGAAAATATTTAACCTTTATTTACTGTTTGATAAATAAACCTTCCT
Organism: Oikopleura vanhoeffeni; assembly: GCA_004367855.1. Classification (NCBI taxonomy): domain Eukaryota; kingdom Metazoa; phylum Chordata; class Appendicularia; order Copelata; family Oikopleuridae; genus Oikopleura; species Oikopleura vanhoeffeni. The sequence goes on from SCLH01000630.1 coordinate 114,327, forward strand.
ATAAAAATGAATTTCAGAACTAGTTTTTTTTATGTTTTATTCAGAATTTGTGAAAATTATTTGAGTAAGACATAATGTCTTAGACATTACTGAGTCGTTTTGAAGTATCGATATTAACATGAATACTCGATCGGTAATATAACGATATGATATTAATGATGCGCAAGTAAGGAGGTAGGTGCTTAGAGACAGATTCGGACTTTTTTCGGTTGTTTTTCTCTTGATAGTAAACTTTTTGCTACTTTGAAAATTTCAAATAAAAGGTTTTTTAAATGAAAGGTGACAGCTTTGAGCTACCTTCGTGTAGTCTATTTTTTCAGATCTCTAATTAATACTTTCTTAATCGTTTTTTGAAAAAATTCTCAAAAACGGGAGATTGCTATCAAAGGTGTCTTAATTGGGGTAAAATTAATTTTTATTGGTAAGTTACCGCTGAAAACGGTCCTGACCACCGAATTCAATTTATTTAATTTGTTTTATTTTGGAAATAAGGAAATTTAAGCAAATTGCAAAAAAAATTATAAATTATTGATTAAGGGGGTGGGTATCGTAATTTTTTGATGTCTTTATAGAATCAATTTATGATACATAAGCATCAATTATGACTTAAGTGAACCCAAGGAATCTCGTGGTGGCAATCATTTTCTTCAAAACTATTTGGAACAAATTCTAGAATTTTCAAAATTCGAATATTTTTTAGCCATAACACGCATAAAACCGGTATTCTACCATGATATGAACATTTTTTATTGGTGAATATTACCCGCCTAAAACTATGCATGACATTAAAATTATCAAAAATGTCTTAATCCAATTCTAGAAATTTCAATTATTTTATAGCAAAAATGTTAAACCTAATTATCGAATTTGACGCTGATTGGTTGGAAATTTTGATAAGCCGTAAAGATGTTTTGATCTGTAAACTCTCAGCTTCAATTTGGTGGTACTTTTGTTCCGATCAGACGAACTTTTTTTCCGAACGTTTCATTTCCGGTTCACTTATAGTCATATTTCTAGAATTCTAGGATGAAATTCAAAAATCCGAGCAAAAAATATTGATGAAACTATATAAATCAACCTGAACCGAAAAATGGTGTTATTCTGAACATCCGTCTACAGTAGGAGAAGTATCACTTTTAAGACAAAAAATTGTAAAAATCGGCGTTCAAGAATGATTCTCGAAAATACAGGAGCAAAATTCAAAAACATGGGCCAAACATATTAGTAACCGCACTTATCCCGTACTCTGTGTAAATTTTCAGACGCTTTGTATGTTGGGCCTAATACATACTAATGAAGAAGTATAACTCTGAAAAAACGCTTGGTTATTCTAGAATTTACTCAGCACCTGGTGGTGTGATGTAACAATTTTGAGTTTGAGATGTGTCATCGCTAGACGAAGGATAGATCTACAAACGAGTATCCTCTGATTTTTCACTACTGCAAATATAATTATAATAGTAGATATTATAATAATATAATTATTATGAGGCGGGATTGAAAAGTACCAGATTACGACACTCACCCCCTTAATAATAGAAAATATGAAAATTGGAATTTTTTTCATAAAAAATTGAGATTGTTTCCAAAAAAAATTTTGCTGAAAAATTAGAATTTTTCAAATAAATTTAAACAACATTCGGAAAATATCTTGCAAAAACTAAAAATATATTTCAAAAATCTAATTAATTGTGAATAAAACTTTTACTGATTTCTATTAAGACCAATTGAATGCCAAATGAGACAATTAGGAACAATCAGCTTTTAGTAATTAAAGTTTTTTTATGATAAAATGAATTATCGATATAAATTAAAATTGAAAATAAAGAAATTGATCTCTTTCAGAAATTAAGAGGATTCTGGGTGGAGTAGTTATTTATAACCACAGGCTGAAATTCAACACTATTTTTCCTGTATTCGACCATCTAACACGTGAGAAATCGACCGCAAGCAATAAAAAGTTTATTATTATCGGAAAACTAGTTCTCAATTTTGAGCTCAATTTTTGAAAATTTGAGCTCAATTTGATATACCGTCTGGGAGGAGATAGTTTTTGCAGTTTGGTAAATGACCTCTTGTTACGATACTGTACCTATCGGTGTAATGGTCAAAAATATTTTGTGATACATTTTTTCGAAAGATGAAGGATAGATCTACAAATCAGCATTTTCGGTTTTGCTCATACGCTTTTAGTTTTCAGAATATATCATCGTGAATATGTCGAATTATCCAGATATACCCCCGTAATATCGGATTTGCTTGCAAAAATAATAAATTTATTTCAAATTCCTGACAAAGGATAGTCTCAAATTAATATAATTATATAATACTCACAACAAACAGTTACCCTTAGTTAAGAGGTTGTCGTCGCATTTAAAGGCGAAAACCGGGGTTTTCAATGGCCAATCATTGCAAACGTACAAACTGTTGGACAAAATATTCCCCCTAACTAATGTATTTGAGCAAAAATCTTGCATCCTATGAGAAAGTCGAGAGTGACAGATAGCTCGTCAAATCAGAAACGTGCCTACAAAACTGACGGAATTTTTTTTCAAAATGTATTTCCTCCCTGCGTTTTAAGGTACAACAATGATTTGGTACTTGAATTAACTGGAAAGAACGTGAGCAGATAATCGACTTAAATTTTTTCTGAAAATTCTTGGATTTTATTCAGTGGTTTTGAGACATAAAATTATTATAGTTTTTCTATCAAAGATAGTTTTTATTTGACGTTTCGGCTAAACAGCCGTTATCAGGAATGAGTGATCAGAGTTCGAAAGTTGATTTATTTTACGCGCGAAATCAGTTAACAATATTTTGCGAAATTACATTTTTGAATTATGAAAAGGTGCATTTTTTGCAAACCTATGTAATCGAGCCTCAGAGAGGACTTAGGTTTGCGAAAAATGCACCTTTTCATACGGTAATTCAAAAATGTAATTTCGCAAAATATTGTAAACGGATTTCGCGCGTAAAAGAAATTAACTTTCGAATTCTGTGCACTCCTTTCTCATACCTGATAATGGCTGTTGAGCCAAAAAGTCAAATAAAAACTATCTTTGATAGAAAAAATATAATTCTTGGATTTGGTCTCAGTATTAAAAAAATGAGTATTTTGACCCTTTTTTAGGGGCTCAATCAAAATGTATCTCCTCCCTGGATTTTAAAGTCACGCATTCGAAACTGTCATGAATGTGCAGCTGAAGGGTCCGTGCATATCATCGAGTTGAGTCTTGTCTAAATTTCTAACTTGTTTTTCTGTAAATCGTTTTTTAAATTTCAAAAAATCAAGAAATTTCAACTTTTTTTAAACGAAATATTTTGAAACTCATCAAAAAGTGCTTTCCTGGCCATGTATCAAAATAAAACGAGTACCAAAATGCTTGTACTTTTCCATATTTTCATAAAATAAGGCATAAAAATAAAATTGGGAAAATTTGTTTCTAGAGCCTCATTTCGCGACGATTAAATGAAAGTTTTTCAATTATATAATTATTATTTTTTTGCCCCTTTTACAATATTCAAATTTTTAGCAAAATCATCGTTATTATGCCGCGCAGTGAATCTGCAAAAAATAGTAACTGCAAAAAATTTAGAAGAAATTATTCTTGTTCAGTAAATTTAAATGTCACTAAGAGAATCGCGAATATTATCTGACAAAGAAAACAAAAATCGCATGTACCGTTCGTATGGTAATGAAAGGTTTATGGAAAAATAACATTTTGCCTATATTTTACTAAAGTCATGAATTTTTGAAACATTTTATATACGAATTAAGGGAGTAGCGGTCGTACTCTTTTTAGGGTACTTTTGGGTGTAAAAATAGCACGAAATTGCTAAAGAACACTCAGAAAGCATAAACTTATTAAAAAAATCCAAAAAAAATTTTGAAACTTTCATTTTTTGAGAATTTTTCAGAGTTATTTTATTTGATAAACATTGAAACCCAATTTTCGACCAGAATAACTCAAAATTGCGAAAATCTGTTAGAAGATTTCCTTCTCGGCATCACTCACGCTTTAATTTCACTTCTGATTTACTAAAATGCGATTTTTTGGAATTCAACACAACATTTCAAAATTCGGCTTGATCAAAATAAACAAACATATTTTTTCATTGTTTCCCGTATTTAAACTGCATTCTGTAATGTAATCAATGAAGAGTAGTACTTTGAAGAGCTAAAACCTTAAACTGAGGCGGTTTTCGAAATTTTAGAAAAAACTAGTTGGAAATTCAAAAATCCGCTTCATCAAATTACAACCATAAGTGTTTCCTTGGTTGATGCCAAGTTTGAGTGAGATCGTATGCGATCTCTAGGAGGAGTAGTAATTTTAAAATTCGGTTAGGTGTTTTAGGACTTGCCGGTGGTCACCAGTGTCGGCCCAAAATTATTCTGATAAATTATTTTGGTAGATCAATAATAGATCTATTATATGGCAATTCTCAGAAATTTCCAAGTACATTTTTTCGACCGCTACTCCCTTAAGGGGGTCGGTGCATTTTGGCAGCATACTGGAATACATATGGGCTCTTGATGAAAAACTTTTACTGGGTTTATATATTTTTCTCAATATACCATCAAGTAATGTTCCATACTCCAGGCAACTTTTGTAACTAAAAATTTTCGAGTTATTGCTTTTTTAAGAAAATTTTGAGCTCGAATTAAACTTTTCAATTCCACAAATTATGAGAAATTTTTGAAAAGTTCCGAGCATTATAAAAAAATGCCTTATTTTTCCATCAAATTTTTTTTAAATATTTGTTTCAAATAACGAAAAAAACTCTTCAAAACAGCGCTTTAACTTTTCGCGTAGTTGACCGCATATTTTTATATGATATTTGAAAAATCATGCCATATTTTTTTGGGATTTTCGGTCGAAACTATTTGGAAAATTTTTGAAAATTTTCCTCATTTCTTGTTCAAAAACTTTAAAACTTATTTTTATGGAATCTTAGCTGAAAATATGGTGAATGGCTACTTTAACTTTTATCAAATATGTCCTCGTTTTGTTTCTTCGCTCTTGTTTATACTCTGAATCTTACTTTTTTAATGAAATACGGTTGCGCGAAATGTACTTTAGCCCTCTTTCATCAAAAATTAAAAAAAAATTATTTCACCGAGACTTGCCTAATTGGTAAGCCGACTCGTTCACCGCGCGAAATTTAATAAATTTAACTCATGATAATAAATATTTCTTTCGATGTGCTAAAATTTCGTTTTTTTTTTCGTCTTTTTTAGAAATTTTATTTTCGATTTTGACGTAGAAATCATATGAATTAAATATATTAAATTTTCGACGGTGATCGAGACCATTTTTTGAAGCTTCTTATTAAGAAAAAAAAATTTAATGTATTTAGACACCTAAAGTACAAAAGGCGCGTTTTAGAGTGTTTATTTTAAAGACGATTTATAAAGTAAAATCTCGTATTCTGAACACAAAACAGATTATACAAAGTGAGCTCAATAGTGGCAACTTACGTTTGAAATACTTTTTATTCAAAAATTATAAGGTGACAAAAAGTTTCTCATGAAGACAAAAAAAAATTGAAAAAGGGGAAATCTGCCAAAATGCACCGACCCCCTTAAGATAAATTCTTCAAAAATAATGGGGACAATAGTAAAAAAAATTTCCTGACTAATTATACCGAAATTATGATATTTTTGTGGATATGACGTTATTTAACACTTGAGAGGAAAAGCAGCAATTTGGTTTTATGTATTCAACGGTTGGTTTGTGAATATTTTTTAGAAATATATCAATTTTATACTTTTTAAGGCTACGATGTGTTCATGTACGATCGTACTCAAATTTAAAAAAATGTGTATGTCTACGGTTTTTCCGAACTGATCGGCAGAGCAGATAATGTGTTCGGATCCCGACTTAAATAAACAACAATTGTTTATTTAAGTTCACATAAAAAATGAGTTCTACCTTTACTACGACATCGACTGAAATTAATTCTTGCGTTGTGATGCAAGGTTCATTTTGGCACAAATTAAGTTAATTCTTATGATAAATAAGACAAAAATAGCATCTCCAAGGAGTTCCGATTTCACCTTGTAGCACCCTTTGTGCCGATTTTTGCAGACCGTAAAATACAATCGATCTTTTTTTGTCAAATTTAGTATATGGCTCACCGGACCTCAGAGTACAAATCCTAAATTTGAATGATACAAACAACGCAAGATATTAGCCCCAATCAAACCGTTGATTGGGAATAGGCGATTTATGTCAGGTTGAGAAAGGATCAACCAATCAAATGCTCAGATTTCGCATTTTTCAAATATTTAAGATTTGTACTCTTAGGTCCGGTAATCCATATCCTCTTATTTTCAAGAAGATTTTTACACAAACACAAGTAGTGTAACACAACCCTTTTCAGCTTAACAAAAATACACAAGAATTACGAAATTTCTTCCGGTATAGAATTGAAAATCGTAGAATCCACTAAAATTTCGATAATTTAGCTCTCCCAGGTTAATTGCTTTGGTTTTAATTCCAAGCTTTATTTGCAATTGTCTTTAGCATTTCAAAATTAACTAGAAATAATTTTTTCAAGTTGTTTTTGTTGTATGAAACAGTGACTTTTGATGGACTTTTGGCAATTTAAAGTTTCTGTTATTTTTTTTGATTTGCTAAAGGCATGCATGCAAGTTGCTAACTATTAAATTTATTCTGTGAAATGAAAAGTCTTAATTTGATATAATAATTTTATTAACATTTTTTCAATAAAGATATTCAGAGACATATTCTCAGCATTGATACACCGATAAATAATTCTTATTTAGTTCGTCATACAGGTAAATATACCCTGGTCAGGACTGCTCCAGTGTAATACAGTAAGAATAAGTTTCAGAAATCGTCAGAGATTTTTAAAAAGAAACTTATTTAAAATTTTGAAGAAGTAAATTTATTTTTTACCATCCGGCCGTGAAACAGTCAAGAAAAATCGTCATACAGAAGTGAGCTGAGCCCAAGTCCTATCAGATCAGTTCTCCCATTTTTTCAGGCCTTCACACTTTTCAATAAATTAGAATAAATGCATTTTGTCGAACAAAAGGAGTCAAATTTTAATTTGAGTAATTAATTAAAAGTTGGATGCTCCAGATACTTCACCGTTAAATGCGAAATAGTTGAGGAGACTGGTAGAATCGGAGAAATCGCATGAGTAAGAACCGGCGGTGGTAAGGGCATCAACGGCTCCGTTGCAAGTGGCGTTAGTGACAGCTCCGTGGGCGGAGAGATCAATGGCGAAACTTTCGTCAGCGTTGGCGACTGGTACTTGATAAGATGGATTTCTTGGGTCCATCATGAAGTTTCCGACAAGGTTGGCGGTGGTGGTTGGGGCTCCGTTATCGACACAAGTGATAGTGACATCGGCATCGGTACCACAGATGGCGGTGCTGTTGTCAACATCATCTCCAGCAGCGTTCATTGCTTGAAAATAAATTTTAACAATGTTACAAAAAAATAATCTTATATCTTAGTATGTTTTTAAGAATTATCGATCAAATTCACATTGAGTGAAGGGTTAAACAAAAATTGCTTCATACCTCCGTCTTTCCACGGGGTGGCAAAAGCGAAATTTAGAAGAACTTTTTCGGTTACTTCATTTTCTCCGTAGAGAAATCTTTCAAATAATATTCTCAAATTATAAAAATTAATAATATTTGTAATTTTTTTAACAACAGCAGTAAAAGTCCCTTTAAATTGTTAAAATTTAAAAAAAACTTTGAATCATAAATCCGTTTAATAATATTTTTTATAATTAAATGTAATTTTTGAACTTACTTTGGGCCCAGAAAACAAGAACCTGGAGAGTATCTTCTGGGGTAGCTCCTTCAAATCCGGTAAAGGTAGATCCTCCAGTTTTGAAAGCTCCGGCAATGGATACAAAAGAGGTTGCCATGGTCGTGGCGAAAGTGCATGTAGAGTTAACGGCTTTAGCTGTAACGGCAGCGGTGACACCACATGCTTGACCGGCTCCAATAATACCGTCAGTGTGTTGTCCTGGCCATGCAGACTATGAAAAATAAATAAAGTTAATTGAAATAAGAATACATAATTATAATAAAAAGAATTTTTCTAAATTTTTATGTCAAATTTGTCATAAATTATTTAAAATTGATTTTCTTTCGTAAAATCATGACAAAAATTTTTAAAATTTGGAAAAAACTGTCAAAAAATTGTCACCAATCTGTCAACTATTGATTTTTTGTTGTTCAATCACAAAACATTTTCCATAAATTAAAATCGGCTTAAAAACTTATTCATCACTTACAGCTGAGACGGTGGCGGCGATAACGGCAAAAAGTTTCATTTTTGTAGTATGAGTTTTCTGTGAGAGTTGACTGATAAATAGACAGAATTGTTTGGTATTTATACAATTGTGAAACTGCCTGAGGCTGGTTCATTTCGTTGTGTGGTAGAAGGCACTAGAGTGTTAGTTCTGTAAATAAAAAGAACCATCTAGCGGTTTTTGGTGGAAATTTTTTTCTGTGAGAAGAACTTCGCCGAGCTTTGGTACGAATTTTACTAATTTGCTTTGTTATCAATTGAAACATTACTCAATTATACTTGTGGTTAATAATAATAAATTATTTAATTACAATTGTTATTATATAAATATTATTGTGTCAATAAATAATATTATTATTTAAATATCATCCATTGAATTTTATCACAAATGGAACTTGTTATATAAATATTATGAAAAATGTTGTTATATAAATGTTATTGTATCAATGTTTGTTATATCAATGATATTATATTAATTTTATTTAATATGTTTTATCAGGTAATCATATAATATTATTATTTAATACCATAACTAAATGATATTACGTATGAATTTTATATATCAAAATTTATATAAATTTTATTTAATTATTAATATAAAATTATTATAACTGTCAATATATAATTTTTATTCATAATGTTGTTATATTAATGTTAAATTGAATGATATTATTTTAAGTGATAATATTTTTATATCAATTAATTATTCATAAGGTCTTTCAGACATGCTTTCGTTTTCGATTTATCCATTTTCAACAATTATTTAAAAAAATCCATACAGATTAAATGAAATACAAAGGGAAAACATATCCTTTGTCCAACCTTAGTAGATATTTCAAATGAGGGTTATCTCTATAGCGCTTGTTCGAATCCCACTGATGTTGTATAGGTGATTAGGTTAGTGATTGCCCCAGCGATAACGAACCAATCAACTTCGGCGCCTCAATATAAAGCACCCTTGTCTATATATATAAAAAAAAACGGAGCGGAGCCCCGTTTTTTCTATAGTTTATATCAAGAATTGATTCATCTTCTTTATCTAAATTCCTTTTGGTTTCTAACATTTTCCGTTTATCAAGAATGGGCGCGTGACTAGGACGGATTATTAGCACTTTTGAATCGGCATTAAAACTCAGAAAGAAAGAAAATTTTTTTTTTTTTTTTTTTTTTTTTTTTTGTAAATTAAATCGAAATTATAAATGTTTTCTGGAATGAAAAATTCATTTGATTATCTCAAGTTAAATTCGAGAATTTAGGGTAAAGAAAAAAACTCCATTGAATATTTGAAATAAACCTTTATAGGAAATTTGATTATCGAATATTTTTGCAGAAAATTGAAAAAACTGTTAATCTAACAGAAAAATGGTTGTCTTATTCAAAAATGATGATTTATCATAAAAATGAATGTATTTAAATAAAGACATAAATTTCCGATTATAATTAATTGAATTGGAATACAATTTTTAAATTAAACGTACAGTTTTTAGTTTTCGAAATAATATTTTAAATGTATTAATTATTTTTTGATCTTTAACAAAATTTTAATTCTCTCATGGAAAATCTCACGTGAAAACTGAATAAAATTTTTAAATTGCAAAAATTTGAAATAATAATAGGAATTTAAGATCTTTTTCAAAGAATTTTTAACAAAAAATTTTAGTAATATTTCAAACTTTTGTAATAAAAATGTTTTTAAATACAGATTACAATTAAATTCAGCTGCTCAAAATTTGAAATTTTCTATTAACAAATAATTTAAATAAAATATTTGTTTTTTCTGGACAAAGTTGTAATTTTTAAAATATATTTTCATAATTTGTCACAAAAATGATCAACAAAATTGTTATTTTATGTCTTAAATATTTCATTTTTCAATCAGATAAAATTGTATTTATGTTTAAATATTTCATTTTCAATCTAGATTTTTTTTTATAATTGGTGATCAAATTTTTCGCAGAATGCAAATTCTCATATGTTCGGGACCCCAGGAAATTCTGATAAAATATCTGATCATGATGCCCGAGGAAAAGGCAAATGATATTTAAGATTACTCGGGCAATCATGATGGGATATTTTAATTATTAGTTAAAATGTTTGTTGAGAAAATTTTCATGAGATCAATCCGAGTGAAATTGTCAAAACAACATCACAACAATATCCAATTTTTGAAAAAAAAAATAATTTTTGGAGTGAAATTTTAATTTGCTTCTTGTATAACATTGAATAAATTCCATCCAAACTTTTAAAAGATTCCCATGAGAAAAAATTGTCCGTGTTATCGCAAAAGGACAAATCGACCAAGTTCAAATCGGGCAATGAATAAATATATTTTTGTGAGCTTCTGATATGAGATTTTTTCAACATTTTTTCAACATCGTTAAGTTGACCCTGAAATGAGAATTTGATATATTAGAAAAAAAATCCATCCTCCTAGTGGCTATAAAGAGCATTTTACGTTATTTTGGTTATTTTAAAATTAAAGTGAAACATATCATTGTAATTTAATATTCTTACCCGCAAAGTCTGTTCGATATCATGAGATTTTAAAAACAAAAATAAATTTCTGAAAAAAGTGTCATTTCAAGTCAGAAACTGTCAAATGTTGGTCAAAAAACCGGTGAATTGCCAGTTACTGGAAGACTGTTAGGTTGACAGAGCCGAGACCCGTCTTAAAAGACGCGGCTTGCTGAGTTTCACCTTAAGTTAGTTTTGAAAGAAATACCACTAAATTCGAGGGGTAAAATTAAAGATTCAAAATTTTAAAAAAAA
>SCLH01000630.1:126750-136935 GCA_004367855.1 Oikopleura vanhoeffeni
ATGTTAGATTAACAGTTTTTTTCAATTTTTTTGCAAAATATTCGATAATCCAATTTCCTGATACTAGTGTTATTTTAAATATCTCAATGAGTTTTTTTCAGTTTCTACCTAAATTCTCGAATTTAGCTTGAGATAATCAAATAATTTTTTATTTCCAGAGAACATTCATATTCCCGATTTAATTTATAATTTTCTTTCTTTATGAGTTTAAGATGCCTTTCAAAAGGTGCTAGATGGTCTGCGCTAGTCACGACGCTCAGTCTTGATGAACTTGAAAATGTCTGAGACTAAAAGGAATTTAGATAAGAAGATGAATCAATTCTTGATATAAACTATAAAAAAAACGGGGCTGACGCCCCGTTTTTTTTATATATATATATCAAGTATGAGTACAACGAGACGAACATTTTGGACTAAAATGTGAGTTCTTCCGGTCAATATTCAAAATCAGTCAAATTCGACCAATCAGAATCCAGGATTTTGAAATTGTTAGGAAAATTGCAATTTTGGTCGGAAAATCTTCCTCTCGGTTAACGGAAACCTAATATTTGTTAATTAGTAATGATTGATAATATATTTTTAGAGCTATGACAATTTCAAATTTTGAATTTCAATTATATCCTCGAAAATTTTTTTTGACCTTGATGAAAAAAATTGGACCCGAGTCCGCCTAAGGTTAAATTTTTTTTTCAAAAGAAGAACCTTTCGAATATCTTTTAGAAAATATAAGTTTGGGGTCAAAAACACGATGAGAAGTTGATTATAATGCCGAAAACCGGATATTTTTGAGAAAAATATTTTTGGCCTTGATGAAAAAAATTTGACATATCTCCGCCCGGAAAAATCTTTTTTCACTCAAAATACATTATTTTTAAATGGTTTTTTAGAAAATAATAGTTTGGAGTGAAAAACAGGTTGAGACATATATAAGAAGCCCGAAAAACCTCAAAATAAGAACAAATGTAAATTTTGCCTTGATGAAAAAAATTTTACGTACAGGGTGTAAGGTTTTTCCCTTCTTTTTTCCAAACTGGTTACACTTGATTTCCGCCGTTTTGATTGGTTGAATCTGAGAAAACTCTTCTGACAACCAATCAAAACGGCGGAAATCAAGTGTAACCAGTTTAGAAAAAAGAAGGTAAAAACCTTACACCCTGTATATTCGCCCGAAAATATTTAAATTTACCAAAAGATGTCAATTCTTATAGATTTTAAGAATTTATTAGTTTGAAGTAAAAAAACGGTTAAGAGGTCGATAAAAACCTAAAAAAAACGATATTTCATGAAAAACACGACCTTAAATTTGATTTGTGGCCGATTCTGACATTTTTGGGGGAAAAAAAGTGTACCACATTTTCCGGAAGCTTTTTTCATCCCATAATTGATATCTAAATTTCTACTTAAATAAAGTCAATTTTCGTGAAAATCTGTAGTTATCCCTAACTATACTATTAAAATTGAGTTTATAAATTACTTAAAAAAAGATATTTTGAATAATTTGAAAATATTCAACGAAATTGGCAAAGTAAATTAAATCCAAAGTTAAATTTTCAAATAGGCCATTACATATTCGTTATTAATCATCTGCAAAGTTTTGCTTACGCATCTTCAGGCTACATTTTTAACAAAACAGGAGTTTCGATATAAAAGGAGGTTTAAGGGAGTAGGTGTCCCTGATTTGGACCTCTTCCAAGGTCATTTTTCGCCAAACTAGCAAAAGGTGATATTCCAAAAACATTTGTTACTAACAGAACCGAACTTGGTAATTTTAAACTTAACATAGATCTGATACATCCCACCTACGCCGACACCTACGCTTTAAAAAGACACGCAGTTAGTGCCTACTCTCAATTTTCATCATTTGTTTATTTATTTTTGTGTTGTCAGGTTCTGGAAGAAGCCGTTACGAAAATGCAGAACGCTTTGTTTTAAAATTTGCTTTCAACGGACAAAAAACGCGAAAATCAAATTAAAATTTTGAAATGACAGTTGGGAGGCTCAGGCAAAAGCTTATCTCCCACCAATTTGAGAGTATAGTTTCAACTCATACCGCATCTGAAAGCGACAAACTTTGTTCAACAATAAACTAGCGAAGTTTTTTCGAATGTTTACTCTGGCGTCTCTTGGAGGCCATGCAACTTTCATTTTGAGCCTAAATTTTTGAGCAAAATTTAGAAACCAGAAAAAATGCTTCAAAATAATTTTTAGCCGCTTAATACAAACCCTGTTTAAGGATTTCGGTGCAATTTTTAACTCGTAGCGTCCAAAACGAAAACAAATGAGCGCACTTTCAATTAAATATAATAAATCAATAATTTTTGTTTTCGTTTTTTTTGCTGTTTGGGCGCCGAAAGCACAAATTTTGAAACAAAGCAAGTTTTGGCACTATTTGTTAGGCTTTCTCCGGGAGCCTCACGCAAAAAAAGATAATAAATGATGAAAATTGAAGAGTAAAGGTACGCACCTGCGTGTCTGTTTGAAGAAAGCTTTTTAAAAGCGTAGGTGTCGGGGTAGGTGGGATTGTCATAGATTACTGTTAAATTTCAAATATACCCGCAAAGGTTGGTTTGCTTAGTAACAGAATGTTTTTGGAATATCACTTGCTAGTTGGCGGGAAATGGCTCGGAAGAGGCTCAAATTTGCGACACCCACTCCCTTAAGCCATAAAATTATAAACTTTTTTTATACAGCAGTAAATGCTCCTCTTTGAGATCGATTATTCTTTGACGACGTTGAGACCGTATTGATACTATCTAAATCGTCAGAATGGGTTTCTTGAGTTTCTTGAAATCTTTTTATAAGTTTATGTATTGCAGTCAAATCTGTTTGAATTTGGTCATTTTTGTTTTCAATAAATGTTAATTTAGAGGTAAGTTGGCTGGATAGGATTACTTTATTTCAATTAAATTTATGTGAAACAAAATAGTTAAGTGATAACAGGGGGATTCAGGCTTGTTAAGAGATGCGTCTGAGAGGTCAATAAGCCTATAGTCCGAAGTATATGAATTTTAAAAACTTGAATCGTTCCTTTTTTTAATTATTTGGGACTTCGGCCGATTTGGTGAGAATTTTGTTAAATACCTACTCAAAGTTTTTCTTTAAATTCATGTAAAGTTATCTCCTGCATTTTAAGGGAATGGTCGACGACCACCTCCTTAAAGGAAAAAACTTTTTGTTAAGCAAAGATATAACATGGGTAGGGTTTGGACTGAGAGAACCAGGGACCACACTAAAAGTTTTTATGAATGTTATTTCAAATAACTTATTTGACCTTAGAGAGGTAATTTTCTACATTAGAATTTGTATTTTGTTTCAAGTTTATTCAAGTATAATCAGTCGTTTAAAGATTCAAACTTTTTCTGGTCCAAACCCAAAACATGGAACATCAAAAAATAACTTTGCCTCCGCATTATATTGAAGAAAACTTTATTAATTTCTCAAAATGTCTGAAAATGGCCAATCATCAGAAAATTTTATAAATCGATGCTTATTTAAAAAAGAAGTCTTTTAAAAAACTTAAATAAAGCGTTCTGGTCATAAATTATGAAGGTTCAACGAAATGTAGGTTTACAATCTGATAAATGCACAAAACACTCTGGATTGCTGCCAATATCTGGGGATGTTCAAAGTAAAAACGTTTCATTAAAATTTAGAATTTAAACCTACGTTATTTTAGACGCTCATTATGACTCATAATGAGCGTCTAAAATAACGAAGCTTTAAATTCGGAATTTTAATGAAACGTTTTTACTTTGAACACCCCTAGATATTGGCAGCAAGCCAGAGTGTTTTGTGCATTTATCAGAATGTAAACCTACATTTCGTTGAACCTTCATAAATAAAAATAATCAGATAATTGGACAGGTGCCAATTGAGACAACTCACGGCACCACCAGTAAATTCAGAATTGAAGGACCGATTTCTTAAATATTAAATAAAATCAATGATCGATTCGACATCATTTTTTTTTGAACAAACTTTTGTATACACAATGATAGTTACGATGACGTTCTTAGCTTCTTATTTGATACGTATATTTTAACCCTGAAATTCGTCACGAACATGTTTTTGGAAAATCTGATACTTTTTGTTGAGTAATACTCAACCTTAATTTTCACTTTAATTTGTGATGAGCTTTCAATATAAAGAACGGTTATAAAATAAGTCGAATCAAATACTTTCCAAAATTTGACAAAATTCATATTTTTGAGCTTTCGTTAATCAAACTGATAACAACAGGTTAATTCAGTCCAGAAAAAGCCATAAGAAATTGAAATCTCAACCCGTATTAATAGAATCCTAAGATATGGCCTTGTCGATTACCCAACTATTTTCGAAATGAAATTTTCAGTTAAATGCATTTATCATTCGAAATTCAGTAATCCCGTCACAAAAAATATTGTGGTACCCATGAATAATGTTTTTCTTGTCTTTCGAATTTTTTTTCCGTACATTATCATTTTCAGTTTTTTTTTCATCTGCAACTTCAATTTTATTTGTTGTAGTTGGCGATATCGGTAATTCTTTTATTGATCCCAAATTGTTGTGAATTTGTTTTCCAGCATTTACCCACCTTAATTAATAATTAGCCGTTTTTGTCCGACAATGAAAACTGAAAATGGAGTGTAGTTACGGGCAATCATTTCACGTTTTTTAGGTAACTTTACAAAACAACTTTTTAAAAATCTAAGTTTTTGAGAAAGAGAAACTGCTTTTCTCAATTATAATATTCATGTGCATATATCTAATGCATTGTTTTCATAATTTTTTTACATTTTTTAAAATTCCAACAATATCTGAAGTTAAGTATTAAATAAAAATTTGTGAAAACTCAAATCTTAAGAAATTATATAATATTAAATAAATACAAAATTGTATTTATTATCAAATTTCGTCAAGACCATTTTAACTAAGCAGTCATAATCTGAATACTGAACAGAAATAAGTAAAAGTAAAGCTTTTTTGCGTGACCTTTCAGCGTAAAACCAGCTAGCTTTCCTTAACTTTTTTCCTTCAATTTACAAAGTATGGCCGTTTAGCAAAACCTTCAAATAAAATAATTCTCGGTTCAAGATAAAATTTTAAGTCTCAAAAACCAAAAAATCCTTCAAAATGTAAATGAATAACGAAACCTTAGAAAATGAAATCACATTTTATAAAGTTCTAAAGAACATGAAGTTTCAAATTTGTGGAGAAGGTAACACTGAGAAAAAAATCTTCTTAATAAAAAATCAATCCTATTGGTGGCGATACAGACTATTTAATGATTTTTAATTTTTCATATAAAACGTAGGAAATAAAACTTTAATTTAACACTATTACCAGAAAAGTTTGTTTGATATCAGGATATTTTGAAAACCAATTTCTTGAAAAATGTTATTTTAATTAAAGAAAGGCAATTTTGGGTGAAAAATAATAAACGATAACAGAACACAGTTAGTTTTTGAAAATTTCACGTTAATAATAACGGTGTCAAATTTCATATTGGCCCATTTGAAATTTTCAACATTTTTAAAATGTTTTTAGGACAAAAAATGTGAGTATCATCGACAAAGAAATATTTCGAATTATACGACAAAAAAGAACGCAAATATTTTTCAGCCCAATTTTCAATAAATTTATTTTTGATTTTTAATTAATCAAAATCCAGCTGAGATTTAGAAATTTTAAAAATTCAAGAAAAAACAATTTTAAAAATTTACACTTTGTGTTTCATTCTACGAATTGTATTATGCAGTTATGGAGAACTGGCTTTATAAAATGAGGTATTTAAAAAACCTATTTTATAAATCGTCAAAATTGGTTTTAAGATCAACAACTTTAATTTTTCAGTATTAAATGACAATTTACCTGTTTTTTACATGTTCTGTTTTGAATTCCTTGCGGTTTACATTATACGATCCCTTTCTGACATATTTTTCTAATGCATCAAGTTTTCTAGATATATAGGTGGTAGTTATTGCAGTATCATCGACAAGAAATTCTTTAAGTAAAGATTGCCCGATTGTTTCTGTCAATATTTTGACTTTTCGCCATTCCCATAATGCATCAACATATTTTTTGTTGAAACAACGTGATTCGAAGAAACTTAAAATGTGGATTAATTTTCTTGCTCAATTTTGTCAAAGATTTGTTTATCAAAATCTTTCTTTCTGAAAGACAAATCGCTCTGATCATAAATTGAGGTGGAATACCGTTTATAAGCTTAGTACGTTGAAAATAAAATACGTGTGGAGATTTGAAGTTTTCATCGTTTTCTTATAAAATCATAAGTAGACTGCCTGTCATGACCAAAGAAACTCATGAGAGTGCTATTTCATTTTCTGGCCTACTTTGTTAAAGCCTGACCGAATCAAATAAAGTTGTGACATTAAAATTTGGCATCACAAAACACCAACTTGCCTTTTGAGACTCGCTTATAGTCATAAAAATCGTGTGCGGTTAAACAAGTGGTTGCAGTTTTCATTCCGGACAAACTTCAATTGAATCACTAAACTTTTTCCGTAAAAAAGAGAAACTAGTATTTAATTTTCGGCACATACAAATGTAGAAAAATTTTAATTAGGAAGAATTGAATTAGTTTTCGACGACCCTATTTGTTATGTGATTATACGTCCATTTTCTTTATAAATTTAATAGTGAACCTTAAGGTAATTGTGGGTGCAGTAGTTATTTTTGACTATGGTTTCAAATTTGGAATTTTTTTATGTATTCGACCAATCCAGCGCACGAGAAGTTGATTGCAAGCAAAAAAAGTTTATTACTATCGAATAATTAGTTCTAGAGTATCGGATTGCTTGCAAAAATAATTTATTCTTTTAAAATTCAAGACAAAGATAGTCTCAAATTACAATAGGATAATAATCACAACAAAAATAAACCATAAATGAAAGTCATCAATTAGTCTATCTAGCCCACTATTTCACTCCCGATTTAAAACTGTTCTAGACTCTGTATTTTTTGTAGACTTGAAACTTAAAAATCATTTTTAAAACAGCTTGATAATGCGGAACGCGAAATGTTGCAGTTAATAAATGAATAAATAAAATTTTTTACCATGGCCATCTCAGCATACAGAGAAAACGGCTCACAGAACTAACGATAAATTCGTTTCGAAAACTACATAGAATACACGTCATGTCCAGTTTACACCAGAATGCTCCAACCATGAACCTCATCCCCAATTTTTGCAAGCTCTCGTTTCTCGCGTAAACTCACAATCCACGAAATCAACAAATTCAAAAAGAAACTTAAGAACGGCCCAACAGAAAATAAGCGAGAAATCCTGATCCTCGAAAATGAATTCACAAAATCTAGAAAAAACTTTCATTTAACTCCCAAGCCCTACACACTTAATAACCTAGGCAACATATAAAAAACTCAGTCTTCTGTTCTGAAATTTTTTTGCAAAAAACGTGACTTCAAGTTAAACAAATTAAAAACCAACCTTTTATCCCTCATAACTCAGCAAAAATTTACAACGATACTGGGGTTATTATCCTAACTATTTTATCACTTCTTCACATGGAAATCAGTTCGCAATAGGCGGATCCACCCGAAATCATGGTAGCAAAATTTTACAGAATTAAATAAAATTTTAGAAATTTTAGAAAAACGGTAGAAAACTAGGGGTTTCAGAACTGAATATCGAATTTATTCGATCACATATTAGCTTATGTGGACAAGATGTCTCATCAGTGTTCTCAAAGACCCAGAATAGCATCATTTTTCAGTTCAAAAGGATACCTGATACCGTTGTGCTGTTAGCTGATAAAACACATTATGTCATACTGACAACGGAGCAGTAATCATGCAAAAATCAGGAAACTTCCTTGATAACCAAAATATTTAAAAGTACATAATTTGATTCTTAATTTTGAAATGGAAGCTTATCGCAACCTACTTAAAGCACTATGACGGATGCGTGCCAACAAAATGGCTTTTTCTACAACCGCTAAGCTCCATCGCAAACTTTTATGAAAAGTCAAAGTACTAAAAGAAAACTGGCCTATTAGAGGAATCTGTACAGGCTTAGTCATATGTCTTCGGAGCAGAAACATATTTAAAAAAACTTTTGAACCCCTTATAAGCCGTTGTAGTTATCTGTCGATAGTCAACTTTCTTTTAAAAACAAATTTAACTCAACAAAAAAGAAAATTTCGAGAACAAGACCGTGAAATAGTTTTTCGACATCATACAGATGTACCCATCAATTAACATAACAAAAACCGATCAATTACATTTTACACAGCGATCTATGGAAACCACGAATTTTTTCAAAGAAAAAGATCCTCAGGCAGACCTTTACCATACCCTACACGAGAACATTTAAATTATTTTTACTCGGAGTTCTTAGCGATTTCAATTACTTCGAAACCAAATAGGGATTTTCAAACAATACAGGGTGTTCAATGGCAGCTCACTAGCGCCTCTTATAGCCAACCTATTTATAGGCCTTGAACGGTCAATTATCAGAAAACTTATCAGACAAGGTCACATATCACCTGCTACGCTACGCTGACGATAACCTTGCGATAATCAAAAAGGGGGTCCTTTTGATATATTTTAACATGAAATAAACAACTGGGATCAAAATATTAACATATTCTTTCGAAAAAATGACCCAAAACAGACTAACTTTTTATCAACTACCGTTTTTCTTGAAAACGAGAGAATTAAATTTAACCTTTTCGAAGAAGTGGCCCTGATACCATAATAGTAACTATAAACAATCCGTAAATTCTCGAAAGTATCATAATCAGCCCGGTACACCCTACTACGACCATGCCGAGTACTCGAGCTCTACACGTGACATTTTTATACAGGACCTGCCAAATCAAAAGGAATTTTTCTCAAAACGCCTACCCCGAAAAAATCATAGATGAAATTTTTGCTAATTCTTAATATTCCCAGAAAAACCATCATTGCCTGAGGTCACCGTCACATGCTGTATTGATTATACAACAGTAAAATTGAATACTATTTACGAAACTTAAACAAAATAAAAATCGTTTATACCACCTTTTAATACGATTTCAGTATAAAAGTATAGGGTACAAACAATTTTCGCGCAAAATAGCAAACCCACAACATTTAAACTTGATACTTGCAATTGCATCTTATCAATTTAAATGTACATGCAATAAACAGATGTAGGCATGAACAAAGAACTCTTCGAATAAGAGCTACTGAACACCGAACCCCTCCCGTGCAAAAACACTATGTCATCATATAAATGATGTCCAACCTACATTAGTATAATACAAATTTGAAAGAACCAATATTCTTCAAATTCTCAAAAACTTTCATCACAGAAGATGAGAGACAAATTCTTTATGGACCACTTTAGAATACTGCAGAAAACTTTCGGAAATTACTTCGGAACGACGGAACGCGGAAGCGTTTTTCATTAGAATCTTTAAACCGACTCTAATATCAATGGCAAGCATCGTCACTTCTCCCTATCTTGAAAAGTGGGCATAAAAAGTAGTCTATCTACCCACTATTTTACTCCCGTTTAAAACTGTTCTAGACTCTGTATTTTTTGAAGACTTGAACCTTAAAAATCACTTTCTTAAAACAGCTTGATAATGCGAAACGCGAAACGTTGCAGTTAATAAATGAATAAATAAATAAATGAAAGTATTTCAATACAATAATTGTTAAGATTTTTGCTTCTTTTTCAAATTACAATTTTAGCCTTATCAATGTAATTTATTGGCGCGAAGTATCTGCATAAAATAGTGATTGCGATAATTCTGACAGAATTATTTTGATTCAGAGTAGGTAGAATTTTAAAAATCGCATGTTCCCTTCGTGAGTTAAACTTCCGTTTTTTAAAAATGTACATTTTGCCTATATTAACTATAGCCATGCATTTCAAAATAATTCTCGGCGAATTAAGATGAATTATAGAATTTTCTCAAGCTACATTGTAGGAATGTTTTTCTGACAAATAATATCGCATTAGTGTGATTTTTCGGATAAGTTGATATGAAGTTAAACTTCAATGAAAAGAAATAGCAGCAATAAGGTTTCATGTATTAACGGTTGGTTTTTAAAATATTTTCCAGAAATTTCCAATTTTATACGTTTGAAGGTTACGAACTACAATGTGTAATTGAAAACATAGATGTCCACTAAATTCTCTAAAATATATTCAGTTTATAAAAAATACTTTTCTCC
>SCLH01000630.1:141020-161937 GCA_004367855.1 Oikopleura vanhoeffeni
CTAACAATGATACATGATTTAAATTAGCCGGACAGAACGTGAGCAGACCGCTGAGCAGAGTTTTTGTAAAATTCTAGATTTTGGCTTCAGAATCAAAAACAAACAGTATTTTGCACGGGTTGACATAAGGTCAAAATAATGTTTTTGGGGATTCGGAAGCCAAATCAAAGATTTTTTCGAAAAACTTTGCTCAGCGTTCTGCTAACATTCTGTCCGGGTTAAATTAATCATGAATCATTGTTGTACCTTCAAAACTCAGGGAACAGATACATTTTCAAAATTTGTTTTTTGTCAAAAAGTATCTCCTCCCTGAGTTTTTAAGGTACAACAATTATTCATGATTTGAATTAACCGGACAGAACGTGAGCAGACTGTTGACCAGAGTTTTTGGAAAAAATCTTTGATTTGGCTTTAGAATCGAATTGATTAATAAATGAATATCTGAATTTGATTCTGATTCTGAGGATGATGAAATTGATATCGAAGAAAGATAAGATTTTGTTTGCTTTCTGTTTGTCAAATAAACATGCGCTCAAATTTGAAGAGTGAATATAGTCAAACCTATTAGCAAATAGTATCAATTTACAGATTTTTGTTGAGTGAAGCTTCATTTATGATTTTTCACTTATAAAAAATACTCAATTTATTTTATTATTTGAATGAAATTAATTTTAAGAGAAAAAATTGAAATTATTTTGAGGTGTGAAAATCACAAATAAAGAAATCATTTTCGACTCTATGAATGAAAATCCTTGATTTTTGTACACAAGAAATAAAACAAAAATTCTGACTAATAAAGGCCTTAAATTTTTTCTAAGAAGATTTCTTAACTTTCAAAAACTCACGTAATTTTTTCATGTGCAAAATTTCGACACCACAAAGTTGCTTAATCTCAAGAAGTAGACAAAATAGAGAAATTATATAAGCACCAGAAGATAGAGAATTGTGAAAAAATTAAGCTTTTAAAATTTTAAGTTAATCGGATGTTGTTAACTATATAAAACTAAGTCCTCTAGATCGACTCTGGTAGTTTGTTACCAAAATGAGTATGTGGGTTAAGTGTATTTTTGGACTTCTACCCAAAACTTGCAAATTACAAAAATTGGTATAAAATTGTAATTAAAATGTCAAAAATGAAATCTCTGGAAAAAACTGACCAATAAAAATATTTTTTCAAACAAATATCTTTTTTAGTAAGAAAATAAGGTTTCCAATTACTTAACAAAATAAACACACTTATTTAAGTTGAAAGGCGCTCCCCGCAGAATTTGTTATCGTGAGAGATTAAGATAAAAAATTGAAAATTTTATGTGTGAACTTTGTCGCATTTATTGCGGAAAATCTTTTCATACTCTACAAAAATGTAAATGTATTTTTTCCAAAATTTGGAATACATTATGTATTCAACAAGTTATTTAACGTTAACGAAAACAAGTTTTTTTGGTTTGACGAAAAACGTTAACATAAATTTCAAATTATTAAAGCGAACGTTATTTTTGAACTCCATTTTAGAAAAAAATCGAAAAACAAAAAAATTTCAAATAATTGTTTTTGATAATTTGGTCGGTAGTACACTTGGTTATCATCCTAAATCAATTTTGACCATTTTCAAAACCCCAAATGCCTCCTAAAACCAGCGACCAGCACCCGCTTAATCTTAAGCAGGCTTGAGAAAAGGATGCATCCCCTACCCATTTTTTCATCCCAATCCTCTTTTTATCTTGAATCCTATTCAAACAATTAAAACCTAATAATGTATTAGTAATAAAGCAATGCTAAAAAAATAATTTCAAATTGACAATCGGAACCTGTGCGGAACACCACTTTCAAAATTTCTAACAGGGGGGGCAATGTAGCCGAAAGTTTTATGCCAAATAATTCTGCCGATATTGGCAAACTCGGCAATATTGGCACATTCGGCGATACGAGAACAAAAAGTGAATTTTTCGTTAACCCCTAGACTCATTTGAGTATTGATATCCCCTAAAGGCATTAGAGCCACTTTTTTGGCTTGACTTTGAAGTCATATTATGGGAAAAGTTCAAGTGTTAGGGGATTAATTGTTGTGAAATCATTGAGATAAAGGATAGACTCAAAATTTTAATTAATTATATTAAGACAATTAAAATATTAATCACTTCATTTCCGCTGTGAAAAAGTGAAGTTAACTCAAACTGTTTTCCACAGGAAACCATACGATTTAAATAAGGAAATGCTAGTAAAATAAAATCAAGTGAAACCTTATGTTCTTTTAGGGGGTGGTCGTCGCAAAATGAGGCTTTAGAAACAAAATTCCAAATTTTATTTGTATGCCTTTTTTATGAAAATATGGAAAATTACAGGCATTTTGGTATTCGTTTTATTTTGATTCATGGCTAGGAAAGCACTTTTTGATGGAAGGTTCCAAAACTATTTCGTATGAAAAAAGTTGAAATTTCTTAATTTTGGAAATTTAAAACACGAATACAGAAAACGAGTAAGAAATTAGACAAAACTCAATTGGTGTTTGCACGGACTCTTCAGCTGCACATTTATCTGGGTTTCGAATGTGTGGACTTTTAAATCCAGGGAGGAGATACATTTATTAAGACCCTAAACAAGGGTCAAAATACAGTTTTTTGGTGATACTGAGAGCAAATATCAAGAATTTTCAAAAAAACTTGGTGTTTGCTCACGTTTTGTCCGGTTTATTTGTGTCATAAATCATTGTGTGTAACCTAAAAACTCAGGGAGGAGATACATTTTGAAGAAATAATTCCGTTATTTTTGTAAGCACGTTTCTGATTGGACGAGCCATCCGTCACTTTTGATTTATTATTAGGATGCAAGATTTTTGTTCAAATATATCAGAAAGTGGTAATATTTTGTCCGACAATTTGTATTTTTTGCTACAATTGGTCATTTAAAGCCCATTTTTGCCTTAAAATGCGACGACCACCCCTTAAGGGGTGGTGAAAGCAATAAAGAATATTTTGAATCGGCTATCCTGAACAAACAAAGAATGGGGAAAGTTCATTTTTGCGATTGATTTCGAGAAACGAGTTCAGTGGGTCATTCTAAGAAAACCAAAAAAAATTTCGATCGCACAAATGAGCTCTACAGGCACTAGAAAAGTGCCCAAATCAATTCTTAAAAAGTTATGTTTGGCTTCGTCATTAACTGATTCTCATGATTTTTTTCAATAATCTTTTATTTTCATTATCTTAAGACTTTCATGGGTGAATTTGAAAATTTCCAGCTGAAACTCGAAATATTAATTTTTTGGTCATTTCGAAAAAATTTCCGAAAAAAAAATGCTTCAATCAAAATATATCGTCTTGACGTAAGCCAACTTTCTCGTCTGTGTTTCACTGGCTTTCTTTTGAGCCTGATTTCGAAAACATTAAAGTATATTTTGGAAATGACCAAAAAAATCATATTTCGAGTTTTAGCTGGATATTTCAAATTCGCTCTTGAGAGTCTTTGGATGATGAAAATAGAAGATTATTGAAAAAAACATCATGAAAATCGGTATAGACGAAGCCAAACATAACTTTTTAAGAATTGATTTGGCACTTTTCTAGTGCCTGTAGAGCTCATTTGTGCGATCGAAATTTTTTTTGGTTTCTTAGAATGACCCACTGAACTCGTTTCTCGAAATTAAATTGCAAAATGAACCTTTTCCCATTCTCAGTTTTTCAGGAGAGCCGATTCAAAAATATCTAATTTGCTTTCACCACCCCCTTAACCTGGTCTCCGTTTCAAAATACCTTATCGGGTTCGTCTATGAAACGATAATTCTCACCTCCGAAATGATGAAATTAGTGGTAAACAATATGTCTGCGTCTTATATTTCCGCTCGCTTTCTCATTCATGAGCAATTTGGTTGTTTGTTTTCAAACAAAAAGAAATAAAAAAAAGTTCTACATTAGTAGAAACATTATTATTTTTTTTAAAGATGGTCAAAACAATTCCTAAAAACTGAGTAATAAGACTTTGTTGTTTGAACAATAAACTGTAAGATAAAGCTGATAAAGAAAAATTTCAGAGAAATCGAAAAAAAAGTAGGATAAAATAATTTCGAACGGCCTATCCAAAAAAAAAATTTCTATCATTTTTCAGGAATTAATTGCTAACTCTATGGGCGATTTGAACCTTGAACTTCAATTTCGATTAATTTTGTCCTTTCCGGTCTTTTCAAAAAAATGAAAGCCACTTTTATGGCTCTATGAGTCTAGGGGTTAAGAAAATTAAAAACGCGTAGTCGTTCGAATATCGTCATATGTCGAACAATTTTTGAATTTTATAAGGAATTATACAATAGATTATTAAAAGTTGCAAATACTGGATTTGGGAAAGTCAATCCTGAAAATGACGTCATTCATAACGCTTAAAAAGTAAAGTGCCCAAATGCCCAATCATAATATTTTCGATCGAAAATGCAATTTTAAATTTTAAAATTTTGGTTTGCGTAGGCCAATTCGAAAAACTTGAAAGGGGCGTTTCTGAACTAGTCAACGTTTGAGTGGAATTTAAGTACTGCCGAAATGAATTTTTTCTAATTTTTTTCTCAAAATGAAGTGATTTTCTCAAAAAAATTGACATTTTGTATTATTTTAAGCCGTCATATCTTCTGGAATAGTAAACAAAGAAAAAAAAATCTTTAGTGTTGAAATTTCACGACTTTGAAGAACAGGCTTGTAGCCCTAGTTTTTCATTTACAGGAAGTCGATTTATGATCGATCAAAAATTAAGATTTTTTCGAAATTTTTTAAAATTCCGTTTGAGTAAAATTTTTTTTAAATTATTCACAAATGTACTTTTCCGATTTTTCATAACCATCATAGGTTTAAAATGAACGAAAATCGATAACAGCCTAGTGTGGTCAAAGAAAAATTTAAATTTTTTGCCCACTGTTAAATAATTCAAAACTTTTATGATTTTTCGGATCAACTAAAAAGGCCGATGTTTTTTAATAAGAAACGATTCGGCTCGGCAAAGACTATGCCGCATAGTTACGCGTAGGTTTTGAAGTTTTTTGCAGGATCTTCACTTTCAAAGATTGTCAGTTGTTTTTGATAACATCTTGAGTATCAACTTGATAATATCAAGACTCTTGAATTTCAAGACTTTACATCCATCAAATACGATTACAATGTTTTATTACAGAATTAGAAAGCTCGATATTCTTTCAAATTGCTTGGTCGATAACTATACATTTGAGGACATTTTCAAATACAAATGTTGACCGGTTCTTGAATATCAACCGCAGACTTAGTAGCTGTTTAATGCAAAATCATGATTGAACCAATAAGCGTCAAATTCGATAATTAGGTTGAGCCTTTTTGCTTATAAAAAAAAATTTCCAAATTCGAATTTGCTCACAACTGATTGACACCGATTATTGGTGAAAGAAAATTTTGTTAATCATCTACATGTATTGAAGGGGGTACCAGTCGGGATTTGATATTTTAGATCAGGGCTCAGAATAAAACAGAACAAGTTATGGAAATTCTGAATAACGAATGAGCAGATCTATCTTTCTTTTACCGACTGTAAGAATGAAAAATAAACACCAAAGCAGCAGGTCGAGGGAGAGTTATAAAACACTTATTTTGTCTTTAATGTCTTTATTCTCAAAAACGACTGTATGGACATTGATCAAATTTTGTATGAATAATTGCTTGAACTTCGTCTTTTATCATAGGAAATATTTTTTGAAATTTTGATCGGGCTTATTTTAGAATTATTAAAACCGTTTTTTATAAGCTTTTACGATTTGAAGCTCAATTTTCTCAAAAACAGCTTGGTAATTTTTGTTTAATGAACCATTATTCGGATAAACTTGTCTTCTTCATTTCTGGTGATATACTTTGTTCGATTTATGCTCCTACATGTATAAATAGGAAATAGCATTTTATTTCAGCCGAATGTCATTTTTTCAAATTTCTAGAAAAATAAAGTTGATCCGATTAAATTGAAAATGCCATCAATTGAAAGCTCATGTTTTACTAAATGAAAAATTTGCTAACCTCGAGTCGAAATTTTGATCCGATATATTCTAGAGTCATTAAAACGATAAAATTTCAAACTTAATCAAAATTTTCCCGAAAACAGCTCGGTTTTTCTTGAATTTAGTTTTAATCGGAAAATCATGTTTTCTTAATTTCTGGTGAATTAGTTTTTTCAATCTTTGGTCCTATCACTAGAAAACTGCATGTTAGTTCAATCGGAAGTCAATTTTTGAGTTTCTTGAAAATTATTTACATCTGATAATTGTATCAAAAATACCCTCAAATTGAAGCTATTAAAATACTGAAATAAAAAGTGCTGATCACTATTAGTTATTTGTAGCATTTTTCAATAAAATTAGGGGTACCCTTACCTGCACGAATGTGTTTAAGATCACATACACGATTAGTTATGTGATGGGAAGGTGAGATGAGGAGACAGTCGAGATTTCCCTACAAAACATTCTCGAAGGTTCTATTTGTGTCAGCCGGATTCGAAACATATTATTATGGTAGTACATAGTATTTGCTAAGGTAACTAACCTCCAAAAAAAAAGTTTTATTTTCACATGAATATTGATGGTGCCTGAAATTCAGACCCTGAATTGGAAGTTTACCATGGTTTCAAGTAAAAAATATTACGTGAGATGTGTTTTGAACGCTTTTTACATCACCACGTCGTGCTGGGCAGGCCTCGGCAAGCCAGGCTTGACTTTGGTGGCTTTCAAATACTTTTAATTTATAAATCGCCTTTTGAGAAAACACTCAAAAAACGCACGTTTGCTATCGAAGGTGTCTAAATTGAAGTAAATTTATTTTATATTTTTTATTAATTAGAAGCCGTAAAAACGATCTCGACCACCAGTAAAAATGTTATTAATTTGTTTTTATACGATTTCTACGTCAAAATCTAAAATTTAAATTCCCCTAGGCAAATTTTTGATGAGTGGAGTTTAGTCCGAATTTGGCATTAGATTATATCTGAATAGCTTGAAAACTGTTTTAGAGCAGAGCAGCCATTTTGAAAAAATTTGACGACCCGTGGTCTATACAACTCCCTTAGCCTAAGAGCTTTAGGAGATATCGTTTACAGATAGCTTTTGCAAGATTTACAGATAATAATTTAATTTTCATTATTTTTTCTAGTTTCAATCTTATTTTATAAAGAAAAAATATAAATTTAATTAAAAATTCGAAATTTTACGAAAACTTTAAAATCTAGTCAAAAACTTCAAATTCGATTAAAAATTTGAAATTCTTATTCTGATTTATGTTCAAATTGGTAATTTAATTAAAAAAAATTGAAAATTTTATAACAATTAAAAATTTGATTTACAAATTCGAAAGTATTTGCAAAAATTAGTAATTTTATTAAAAAATTGGAATTTGTATCATACTTGGAAATTTGACTCAATTATGATAAACTTTATTAAACATTGAGAAATCGTTTTTTCGGTTACGATGACTCCAATAATGAGAAAATAATAGCAAAACCTTTTAGTTTGGCTTTTAAGCTTCCCGGAGCGCACAAATTATCTGATCCGATCACATATCCGATCAGATCAGATGCAAAGTGTGATCGGATTGGAAGCACATTTAAAAATTTGCTGATCGGATCGGAAATAAACCGAGCGGTGAAAAATGTGATTGGATCGGAAAGAACCAATCGGATCGGAGCAGATATTTTTGCTCGGTGCTCTTCCTGGCTTTAAACCACCAGGTGGTGTCAGGTTTCAAAATGAATATTACCAAAAAATTGCTTTTGAGAAGTTACCCAGGTAAGTAAATTTTCAGGTCCACATATCATTCCAGTGTTGTATCACAAAAAGTGCTCTTTACAGCCACCAGGTGGTGTGAGATGTCAAAAAAAAGTTTCCCAAAAAGTTTCTATTGAAAAGTTACCTCGATAACCACATTTTGAAAAGTATGTTTAGTTCTCGGTTAACTGAAATTCACCGGGTTTTTCGCTGATTACCGATTAACCGGTCAGTCGATCGTTTAAACACATAGACAAGACTCTTTATCGAACAATTGACTCTAGGATACAATTTAAATTTTTTAAATCGTGTGATTTGAAACACGCTCTTGCAGATGGGGTTTGAAGACAAGTATATCTGAATGTTGAAAATTCCAGATTTTTAAATAATTTTTTGCAAAATCAGTCATACCATTAGATTCCTGAGGTCTTTTTACTCAGAATAAATATTAATCTAACATAAAATTAGTCCAGAAGTTGCTAAAAAATTACGATCGGGACCCACTTAATTTGAAATTTATCAAAGATATTGCACGAAAGATATTTCACGAGATATTCGTCAATTGTGGCCTCGGTGGTCAACTAGTTCTGCTCATGTTTCACAATGTCAAGTGGGCGAATTTTATTATTTGTAAGTTATTTTACCTCGATATCGAAGCTCCAAATTTGGTCCTACCCCACCTAGAGTTCTGTTCCTTCTTGTTATAATTATTTTTTCGTCGGTGGAATTTTAGCCTACACCAAGTGGCTTGTATCAACCTCGCTGCTGCATCTCGTCGAATTTGGTTCGCCCCTTAATTTAAGGTTATTATCGATTGGAATATTTTAGAAATTAAGTCTTCAAAAGAGACCTCTGCAATGTCTAACCTGATGTCAATTTTTTGGAAATTTTCAACGAAGATATTCTAAGAATGCATAGTAAAAACAACCAAAAAACACAACAAAAAAAAATTTCAAAATTATAGGATTGTTTTGTTGGATTCCACCTGTTTGTTTACGTTGAAAATGGCAAAATGTCGAAAAATCTTTATCGACGATATTAATCGAAATAATCGCAAATAAAGCCTTAGTAATCTTAAGACAGTAATAAAGAATACATCGTGGAATTGGAGGAATTTTTTGAATTTATCCTGGAAGTAAATACATTTTGAAGTATGAGATTGTAATAAAACGTCGGTTATTTGCCGTTTCGAAAACAACTGGACTAAAATATGTTAAATTTGAGATCTTTCGGATAAATCGTCTAAGAGGTGGTATTTTTTAAAGTTGGAATAAAATTTCCCTGACTGATCCTATCACTATTATTGTTATTGTAAAAACACAATTTGCGATGTTTTATTTTGCAAGTTAAAGAACATATCTACGAAATAGTAATTTATCTTAAAACATTAAGTGTAACTTATCAAAATATATCACGGTGAATATGTCAAATCATTCTTGCACTTCCTGGTCAGCTGTGATCAGGAAAGTAACCTTTTACTCTAATTTAAATTAAGGGTATGGTAGTATCTAAATTTAATGCAGTTATTTAATCATTTGAATGCACCAAATCAATCGTTTATGTTTTAAAAGCATAAAACAACCCAGATGAAAACAAAAAATTTCAAAATTTCTGTGTTATTTTCTAAGCATTTTTCTCAAAATAATGTTGAAAATTACGTTTGTGTCACTCAGATCGGTGAAACTTTAAAACATCGGTTTGACGTTAGCCTTCAGTGTTTCCATGGCTTTCTTTAGAGCCTACTTTCGAGAAAATCGAAGCACATTTTTTTCGAAAAAATTTTCACTTGACCTTGAAAAATTCATATTTTGAGTTTGAAGTTGAAATTTAACAAAAATGCACGTTTGAAGCTTCTGTTTGTTGAGAGCAAGCTTTTGCAAAAATTTGAGCAAAGTTTGAAATTTAACCTGAGAGAAGATAGATTTTTCAATGAAAAAAATCCAAAATCCTGTAGTTTTTTGCATATTATAGAATAAAAATAGCAATTATCGACAAAAGCGCTGGTATGAAGTTTGCGTACTAATTATACAACTTATGTTGAAATTTTGGTTTATATCGAAGTTAAACCTGCGAGGAGATATATTTTCCGTTTTGGCTTAGGTTCTCTTGTGTGGCTTATGTGTGAAGGAGTGTGGTCATACAAAAAAGTTTTGGCAAATTTTCTTTGCAAGTTGATGCTAGTTCTACAAACTGGCTTATCTGAATAATATTCTTGAAGCCCTGTTTGGCAGCCAAACTTTGGCGAATGTTTCATTGGGAATATGTCAAATAAGGAACCACCATACCCTTGAATAAGAATTATATTTGTTTATTAGAGCGATGTTTCGAGTGTGCGATTTCAAAATAATTAATTTTTCAGTTTCAACGCTTTGTTAATCAAATTTCTTTGGGTTTTTAGATATTCTTAATAAATAGTTAAAGGGTTTATACTATAAACTTTATAGGGTCTGAAAATTACAAACATTGCAGAATCTAAATCGCATTTCTTGTTGGTCGAACTTGTTAGCCAACGTCTTAATCAGATGAAAACTTGACCTAATTTTGAATTAAGCCAGCTCCAAACCAGCATTAACTTCTAAAGAGTATTTTGTCAAATGGGTTTATATTCGTAAAAACAAATCGACATTTTTCGCAACCTGAAAACCGATTTTACTGTTTTTATTGGCTTTCTTTTCATCAAGAAAAATCAACTACAGCTTTTATACCTCGTTAGCTGAACTATCCTTTAGATTCTGGAAATAATCTCAAATTGTTTTTGTATGCATTCACGCCTTCTAACATCAGAGACGCAAGACCAAAGCCAATATATGGCGAAGGAGGTGGCGTATAACTGGTTAATTCTGGTATAACTGGTTAACTACTTAGTTCGCACGTCCCGCTCTACTCTATATCAAAATAACGAAAATAATTTGTTTGTTTATTCTTTTGTGCTTATTTCCGTTAGTTTGATCAGAATAAATGTGTTCCAGCTTATAAAAATCATTTTTATCTATTGAAGGAAAGATTTGAGTTCGAATTTTCATGTTTTGTAATCGAATTTTGTGGGTAAAAACAATTCAATTTATTTTCACTTTTTTCTTAGATGCCTGCATAGTTTCTGACCGCTGTTTGAATAATCATAAAATTTTAATTTTTCGTTTCCGTATGTCAACTGATGAAAGGTCAAGCGAATATCGTTTCTTAACTACTGATAAAATTTACAACACTTGGTTGTACAACCAGTTAGTGCCATTTGTGACTAAATTTTTCTATATTTTATTCTCGCATAAGATTTCCAATAGAATGTCGGGTGTGATTAGCTTTTTTTTATAGATAGGACATTTTTAATATCGAAACGCAATTGAAGGTCAATTTTTATATTTTAAAAAGTTGTTTTTCTCTATTTTTTGCCATTTTTCACGAAAAAACTTTGTTATTCAAAAATTTTTTTAATGTGCGGAATGATTCAACTTTTTTAAGCGCATTGCAACCAAAAATGCCCAAAGTTTAATAACATCGTCTAAAAAATCTAAAGTCGGGTTAAGTTGAAAATGGGGTTCCAATGAAAGTGTTTTTGTATACTATTTTCACAGATACTGCGTTATTTTAAGAAATTCAATATATCGATGTTTGCAAAAATGAACATTTTATTGGAGACAAAAATTAAAATTATAATTTTCACATTTTTTTCTTTCATATATAACTTTGAAAAAATGTACCAAGCTGCCAGACTTATGCCACCTTCTTGAATTATCACTTCTCAAGTATTATGTCGAAATATGATTTTTTTAATCCTTTATTTAAGGCCACATAAAATTTTTATGAAAAAAGAATGCTTCGATCATTAAGGGGGGGCATAATTTATGAAAATTGCGTGCAAAATGGCACTAACCTTCAAGCTGTTGTAGATGAGGGATAGTTTAGGGGGTAGCATAAGTCCAGCAGATTGGTACATTTTTTCCGAGCAATATTTGAAAAAAAAATGTGGAAATTTATTTTTAATCTTCAATAAAAGTGTTCATTCTTACAAACGTTCATATTTTTATTTTCTGAACATAACTAACTATAGTTAAAAATATAAAAAACCACTTTCCACTGTACATCCATTTAAGGGCGTGGCATAAACCCGGCATCCTGGAGTCAATATAACTTACGAAAATAGTAAGTCAGTATATTTTTTCATGCTTATTATAGTTAGCTGAACCGATTTAAATATGTTTCAGCTTCATAAAATTATTTTTATCTATTTAAGAAAAGATTTGAGTTCGAATTTTCATCTTTGAAATCGTAAAAATTTGAAAAAAATCGAAGCATTATGAATATTTTCCGCATTTTTTGTCCAAATTTTTTTTTTCTTAATAACTGAAATCTGTGGGTGAAAATCAAAAAAGCCACGTTAACTTTTTTCATGGATTCCTACATATTTTTCTGGACCGCTGTTTGAAAAATCATAAAATTTTTAAATTTTCATTTTTTATCGACTTTTCAGAAAAATTATGAAAATTTCCCCAAATCAAGTCCAAAATTTTTTATTCGTGAATTTTTTGAACTCTTCATGAAATCATGCAGAATCACATGTTAAATGTTTTGGCATCTATTAAATCGCCTATGTCAACTAATCGGTAGGTCGCGCGATTATTCATTTTGAATGTTGATGAAATTTTTAACACTTGACTGTACACTGAATAAATGCCATTCGGCACTGAATCTTTAGAAATTTTATGGTTGTGAAAAATTCTCAATAAAATGGTGGGTGTAAAAGTCGCCATTTTGCTTCATAATCAGGACATTTTTTTAATATCAAAACGCAATCTAAGTCAATTTTTATC
Source organism: Oikopleura vanhoeffeni (assembly GCA_004367855.1). Lineage (NCBI taxonomy): Eukaryota > Metazoa > Chordata > Appendicularia > Copelata > Oikopleuridae > Oikopleura > Oikopleura vanhoeffeni. The sequence goes on from SCLH01000630.1 coordinate 153,576, forward strand.
TCAAAAAAAGCTGTTTTTCTCTACTTTTTGCCAATTTTTACCCTTTTTCATGAAAAAAAACCTTTGATATTTAAGAAATTTTTGACTGTCCAGAGAAATTAGAGAACTAATTAACGGAGTACACTCGACAATGTCTAAAGTTTATTTGATATCGTCTTTAAAAACAATTCTATGGTCGGGTTAAGTTGGAAATTGATGCACAGTGAAAAGTGTTTTTTTGTATTTTTAACTATAGTTAGTTATTTTTAGGAAAGAAAAATGTAAACGTTTGTAAGGATGAACACCTTTATTGAATATTTAAAATAAAAAAATTAATTTCCACATTTTTTTTTCTTTCATATATTGCTCTGAAAAATGTACCAATCTGCTGGACTTATGCCAACCCCATAAGGGCCTCGTTGCATTTTGACAGATAAGGATATCCGCGGATATGGGCTCTTGATCAAAAACTTTTAACTGGGTTTATATATTCTTCTCGATATACCATCAAAATGATATTTCATTATCAAGGCAACTTTTGTAACTACAGAATTTTCGAATTATTGCTTTTAAAGAAAATTTTAAGTTCGAATTAAACTTTCCGAATTCGACAAATTATGAGAAATTTTTGATAAAATTTTCGAACATTTACAAAAAAAAATCCTTATTTTGTGTTCAAATATTTTTTGCATTAGTTGTTTCAAATCAACGAAAAAAACTCTTTAATATGGCTACTTTTACTTTCCGCGTAGGTTAACAAATATTTTTTATATGCTATTTGAAAAATCATATGACACTTTTTTGAGATTTTTGGTCGAAACTTTTTGGAAATATTTTGAAAATTTTCCTCATTTCTGGTTCAAAATTTTTCAAACTAATTTATCTGGAATGCTTAGCTGTAAATATTAGGAATGTCTACTTTCACTATATTCAAACATGTCTACGTTTTGTTTTTTCGCTCTTGTTTATACTTTGAATCATACTTTTTTGGATGAAAATACGGTTTGCGCAAAATATACTTAAGCCCCCTAATCAAAAATTAAAAAAAATATTTGACCGAGACTTGCCTAATTGGTAAGCCGTCCCATCCACCACGTGAAATTTAATGAATTAAGTTCATAAAAATAAATATTTTTTTTGATGTGCTAAAATTTCGTTTTTTTTCGTCTTTTTTAGGACATTTTAATTTTCGATTTTGACGTAGAAATCATAAAAAATTAAATTATTCAAATTTTCGATGGTGGTCGAGACCATTTTTTAAGCTTCTAATTAATAAAATAGAAAAAAGAAATTTTAATGTAATTTAGACACCTAAAGTAGCAAACGCGCGTATTTAAAGTGTTTATTTTAAAGACGATTTATTAAGTAAAAATAAAAAGTTTCCTATGAAGACAAAAAAAATTGAAAAAAGTGCAAATCTGCCAAAATGCACCGAGGCCTTTAACTCGACTATATAATTTCTTTTAAAGACGATATCATTTATTTGTGGGTGAACTCCGGTAATAAGTTTTTTAATAACTCTGCACAGTCGAAAATTTCTAAAATATCAAAGTTTTTTATCCATGAAAGGGGTTAAAATTGGCAAAAAGTAGAGAAAAACAGCTTTTTTTGAGATAAAAATTGACCTTTAATTGCGTTTTGATATTCAAAAATGTCCTGACTATCGAAAGAAATGACGCCCACTACACTCACAATTTTATTGGAAATTTTTCACAATCATAAAATTTTTAACGATTCAGTGTCGAATGGCACTTATCGAGTGTACAGTCAAGTGTTAAAATTTCATCAACAGTTTCAAAATAATAATCGCGCGACCTACCGATTAGTTGACATACATCGATTTAATAGATACCAAAACATTTAATATTTGATTCTGCATGATTTTTTATGAAGAGTTACAAAGAATAATAAAAATTGGTCCGCATTAGACCATTGTTTCGATTTTTCTTAGACTTTTGTTTCTATTTTTTCTTAGACTTTTGTTTCTATTTTTTAACAAAAACTGATAATTAAAAAATTTCAGTAGCCTTATAAAAAAAGGAAAACATTAGTCCTATTAAAAACAATTTTAAATTTTTATATTAATTAGATGATTGTGCTCAGTTTGAGCTATCGAATAATTTAATTGGATGACTCGTTTTCAAATGACGCGTCGGTTTCTAACCCCCCCGTGTTTTTGAGAGACCAAATCTTTGGGAGAGGGCAATAAAGGGATATATATATAGGGTTTCCACCATTAATTTCGACATACAGAAATAATGGGTGGATTGTTCCGAAACTTCTTGGGGGTGAATAATATATTGCAAAATGGAAAAAAATTGAAAAAAAATTTTGGTAGTCACGTGATCAAAATATAGCGATTTTTCGGTTTTTCAGTATTTAATTAATATAAAACAGATGCCAAATCGGTAGTATTTGAGTCAAAGTCACTTATTAATGAAATTAACAAACTTTTTGGAAAAAAATAAAAAAATTGAAAATTATGATTTTTTGGTCCCAAACCTCGATTTTTCGAGAAAAAAAAACGTGAAAGTAAGAAAAAAGGGATGCCCATTTGATCCCACGAAAATTATTTTATCATCAAATTAACCGCCTTGGTGAACTTAGTTAGTACCAGTTTTTAGGTACATATATCTCAGATAGATGGTGTCATATTACACTTTTTTGTGAATTTTAGAATTTTTTTCAGAGTATTTTTCTATAACTAGAAAAAAAATTCTGCTGAAACCCTATATATATACCAGAAAATTTAAACAGTAGTTCGGCCTGATTTGCTATGGAGAATATGTAGGCATCTATGAAAAAGTCAAAGTGGCTATTTTTTTGGTTTCTACAGATTTCAGAAAAAAAAAGGAAAATTTTGGACAAAAATGGGGAAAAGTTTCTCAATGTTTTGAATTTTTTTGAACGTTTTAGAAATTCTAAAATTAGAATTCGAACTCAAAACTTCTCGGAAATAGAAAAAAATTATTTTCTTCGGCCAGAAAATATTTATATCAGCTAAACTATAATAAGCATGAAACAATGAAGTATCATTTTCTTAATTTGCATTGATTGAAATCTGCCCTTAAAGTAGACTCCGAACGAAAGCCACTAAAACACTGATAATCAAGCGTTCTAACGTCAACACGATATTGTCAAGTTTTGGTTATGAACAGAGGTTATTTTTTAAATTCATTTAAGAAAAATACTCAGAAAAAAACGAGAAATTAGCGATTTATTTTTTCAAGTAAATTTTGACATGAACTGTCATGTTTTAATTCTTAATGTACGGTTGAATGTATTTTATTTACATTCTGATAAAATCATGCCTTTTTAGGTTACTGATCTTATCAGCGTGCAATAAAACCATAAATCCTACTTTAAGAAGTAACTAAAAGTTACGCTCAGGTGATTAAGGGCGATTGCATATTACCATCTGTTATGCACCATCTAGCGGTTTTATCCTATAAATACCGCGGTTTTTACTGAAATAAATATCAAATCTAATAATAAAGAATATCGGTCAATTTGTCATTTTTCTACGCATCGCAGGTTGAGACGGCACATGAAATTCGTTTTAAGGTTATGCCGCAAAACTTATGTGACGTCGTTCCCAGAATGTAACCACAACTTTAAATTATATCAAAAATCCTGCCTAGTCGGCGATTTAGAGTAGAATAGAGTTTTTCGAGTGGGTTAAGTTTACAGGAACTTACTTTGTCGTTCAACGGAAGCTAAAATTCGCTTTTCGTCTGGTGGAATAACCAATGTTTCGCTTAAAACCCCAACAATTAACGCTGTTTGCAAAATTCCCATTAGCGATAATATAGAGATTATAAACCTAAAATAAAAATTTCATCATTTATTATAATTTCCTACGTTTTTCAGTACTTTGAATATGTAAACGTGTTTATTTGTAGAAACGAAGCTCCATAATCATGGAACTTTCGAAATCATGCGGCAAAGGCATGGCTCAGGCATCATGCCTACGGCCTCGATAGTTTGAAGGGATCAAGGTTAAAATGTGTGAAAGTACGAATGCCAAGTTATTTTCCAATGCAAAATTGAATATCCAAAACATTTTAAATGAATGATAAATTGATGCTGATATTAAAGCTGCTATTAATAAGCAAAAATTGCTAAACGATGCTGTCAGGTTATTTTTTGATAAAAGTATCACGGTAAAATGCCATTCGACTTCATGTGCTAAAATTCTGGCTGAGATTACTCATGCTCACTAAGTGGTTAAATTTTATTTGAGAATTTTTTAAAGGATCACAGAAAAAAATTGACACTCCCTCTAGCAGTAAAAATTCTAAATTGACCAATTTTTAGAGTCTTCTGAGGGTGTTTAGCTAAATCTTGCTATTTAAGATATTATTCAAGTTAATCATTCAGTAATTAACTGTTTTTATTCTTGATTTTATAGATATACAAACTGTATATTTTATAGATATGTTCTTCAATTTATTCTTGAAAAAACATTTAAGAAAATAATATTTTCTATTCGTTGAATTTATGAAAATTTTTTTACTTAATTATTAAATAGCAACGTTTCGAAGATTCATTGTCAGGCTAATGAGAGATTTTAAGACTTGTAAGGTTCGTTATGAAAGTTATGAAAAAATCGTTTCTTTCTTGTACATGCTTTTCTAGCATGATCAGCAAATTATCGACAATGATCATGCTCCAGAAGCATGAACATGAAAATAAATTGTATTCGTGATTTAAAAAAATCGTCTTCTAAAATGTACCAGGGTTAAAAAGTGCTGCTGCAACTTAGTTTTCTTACTTAAGTTCGCAATCTAGGTCACTTAGGATGATCATTCATAGGGTGGCCGAGGATTTTCTATATTAATTAAATATATTCTTCAAATTTAACGAAAATATTCCCAGGTTGAAAACGGTATTTCTATCATTTTAGTTTGAGACTTTGAGTTTAAAAATGCAGTAAATTGATTTAAATTGAAAATTTAATTCTATAATTGTATTTAAATATTATTCCTGAATTTGTTTTGAAGGGGATTGTGGGTGTAGCGTTTATTTTCAAACACGGTATCAAATTCTGGATTATTTTTTTGTATTCGACCATCCAGCACATAAGCAAAATATATTTGAGTTTCAGAAAAAAAAATCCCCCATCACATTGCTGGAAGCACCCACAATCTCCTTAAGGGCCTCGGTGCGCATTTTGGCAGATGACATTTTTCACTTTTATTTCGGATTTTCTCTAGGCAATAAATTTGACCCATTTGAAATGAGTCATTTCCAATTATTGATAACAAATACATAAAGATACTAATTAGAGAAATAAGAAAACTATTAGCAGATAAAATACTTATTAAAATAGTTTATTAATAAAACAAGTTATCATTATTTTAAGATATTTACGAATCATCTGGCAATAATTATAATAAAGCTTTTTAACTCGTAGACTCGATTTCCGGCAAGTAGTGACCATTCACCATTAAATCGCATTTTACGATGCTTAAACATAAATGACAAGATCAGTTATAAAGTTATCGATAAACTTTGAAACAAAATGACGTTTGTGCGTTTTTTTTGAAAAATTTTACTGTATTACAGTACTTATTTTTGCAAAAATTTTTTAAATCAAAAATTAAACCTTTCATCGTGATCAGAAAAAAATTCTAAGACATTTTTCCATTACATCATAGCCCGAAAATGATCACGTGACCGTATATTTAAGGAATAAGGTTTGGTAAAAGTAGTACTGTTTTTTTCCAAAAATTGCTTAAATCAATTTTTGAAAGAAGTGAAGTGGTTCTTTAGAAGTTTTTAAGACTTTTTTACATTACACCAAAGTTCAAAACGATCACGTGACCTTCAAATTAGAAATGAGGTTTTGGTGAAGTAAACAAATAGTGATCAATTACGCCGAAATTTTTTTTGGCCAATAAACACCTAATTTAAGAGTTTTGAACATAATAATATTTTCCAAACACGTCACGTGATCTTATTTTTCAAGAAATAAGGATTTATTTATGACATATTTAAACCTTATTTTTGGATTATTTCGTCACGTTGATTTTATTCAGACTTTTATGTAATGAAACAAGTCTTAAAAAACGTTTGAAGTTGACCCTGGATTTTTGACGTAATTTGAGTACTTTTTCAATTACTCGTATATTGGTACCATATATTTTTTTTCAAAAGTACTAAAAATCATGCGAAAGACCCCTTAAAAGAATCGTAACGAATTTCTAAGACTTTTAATGCATTACAGTATGGCCTCCAGTTTAAATAGAGCATTTCAGCAGTCATAGCTTTCGAAATGCTGATACATAAGAAGGCGTAGGCGAGAGAGAAGGTGAGAAAAATGATAATTACCGATTGGGTTTTTTTTTTTAGTTTCAAGATTTCTGTTGTATTATTGTGAAAATTGGCCTCCTTAAAATAGAGCACCTCTAGAAGCCAAAACTTCCGAAAAATTAATTACTTAGAATCAAAAAGGTTTGCGAGTAGGCGTAGGCGTGACTACGTCTCTGGTTTTAGAACAATAAATATTGAACAATAATTTCAGAGTCAATTTACTAGAGAATTTTGATGAAAACATATAATATTGTTAAATGGAACTAGAGAAAACCTTTGAAGTTACTTAACAGTAGTTCAAATATAAATAAACGTTTAAATTCGTATGATTATTGCACTGTTGCCCGTCACTGGGGTACATTTTCGCGAATTTTTTTTTCTCATCCCCATTAAATGCCTTTTTGTTCATCGGAATTTTTTTATTTTTATTTTATTGCAAATTGGCTGAATATTATTTTAAGCTATTGAAAAATGTATGTTGATAATGAAACTTTGCTTATATGGCTCGATCTATAGATGGTCACTAGTTGCCGGAAATCGAGTCTGGGTACAGATTCATGTTAAAGTCTACGAGTTATGGTCATATGCCTGATTCAGCATTTCTGGGCAAACTTTCAAATTTTGAAAAAAAACGTATTGAATTGTTATTTGTGTGCAAACTTTGGAGGTTTATGACTAAATTAAATGATTTTTCATAGAAATACATGTAAATAACCTGTTTATATTCATAAAATGCTTTGTATTACCAATAGTTATTTGATGCAGCAATTAAAAATAAATTAACGCATCATTTTATAAAATAATACTAAAATCTCAAACGATCTCAATACTTACTTACAACACAAAATTGTGCGTGCTACAGTATGCTGATACGTTGCGATATACCGTTGCAACGCGTTGAGAATCGAAAAAAATTATATATTTTAAAGCTCCTCAAAATAAGAAATTATCAAATAAGTGCAAAGAAGAACCTGTTTTTTTTAATTTCGAAATCATTGGAGACGAGGAAGTCTAAGGTCAGGCACAAAATTCGCAATGACCTATTTTTGACAAAATCCAATATTGTTAAATACCTAAAATTTTGGAAATAATACCCGTTTTTTATGATTTCGAAACTTTAAAACCTAATCAAAAGTCTGAATTCAAATTAATTTTTCAACTTGATCTTTACCAAATTAGTTTTCACGGTGAAAATTTCGCCTCGGACACTCTTATTTAGAAAGTCGTGAACTACAAAAATTTGTTGGTAAATTCTGGTCTTACCTTGAAAGATAAAACCTTGGTGTGAAATCACCATATCCAAGATTGGTTATGGTAACTCCCATCATCCACACAACATCGCCGTATCCTTATCAGGGATTAGTTATTCTACAGCTTATTGTGTACAAATTCCTGTATTTTTACCAAGTTTGTCCTATTTTCCAATTAACGCTAGAGTTATGCTGAATTAAATCTTGAGCAAATGTTACCTCTCTCGAAATCCTTTCGCAAAAACTCCGCTCGCAGAATTTCGGAAGTTTTTAAAATTGTTTGAAATAATGATATTTATGAAATCAAAGAAGTAAAATTTTGCTCGTAGTCAAAAGTCATAAATAATATTGAAATTTTAAGTTGTTCTTAAATAAGGATTTTATATTTAATTAACTATATAATCATACAAACAGAAATATTAAAATCTTTCCATGGTCCCAAAGTTCTAGAAGCACTTTTTGATCGTTTTGAAAATATTTTGCTTCATTTTTGAAATTTTTTTCGCAAATGCAAGTATCCTGTCTGGACAAACAAGACTAAAATCACAAAACATCTCACGTGGACCTTTCGATGAGGTGTCGGGCGGAACATAAATATTGTTTAAAGTTCCTTACATAAAATTATTGTGGAACTATACTTGAGACAGTCTCAATGAGACTCTTGAAATAGGCTTAAGGGGTGGTGATAGTGATGTTTGGGATTTCAGAGGCTCCGTACAGTTAGACAAATGCAGACTGGACATTTTTGAAAAGTACATTAGGAAGATCTATCTTTGATCTCGCGATTTCATTAGACAGTTTGGTAACACTCCCACCAA
>SCLH01000630.1:178543-202879 GCA_004367855.1 Oikopleura vanhoeffeni
AAGACCCTGTTTGGCTAATATTTAATCGAGAATATGTCAAATTAGGAGCAGGGATACCCTTAAATTTAACGAACAATTTGTACTAACATTTAACAGTTTTAAGTCAATAGATCATAAAATCATATTCGACCAATTAGAAGCCAGGATTTTGAAAAATTTGAAATATTTTTGAAAATTGACGATTTTATGCTTAAACTTTTTGTCTTGTTGCAGTGATACCTAATATTATTTAATTTTTGACGATTAATGGTATATTCTTAGCGATATGTCCATAAAGAATATAAAAATGGCTTCAAAAATTCTGACATTTGCTTGAGGGATATCGCCCTCGTTCCAATAATGTGTGCGCCTCTACGAGAGCTATCTTTTAGTTATAGTCGCACAATTTCCGCAAGCCGATTTTTTGACGATTTATGCAAAAATGTCGTAAATTTCTCAAAAAATGGCCTATTTAGGAGAACACTCCCGAAACCCTTGTTTCTCAGTTTGATCAAGTCGATTTCCGACCAATGAGAAGCCCGGATTTTTGTAAACTTTTTCTTTGTTCCATAAATATCGTAGAATTCCAATGACTATACACCAACTAACCATTTATGGAAACCTCCTGGTGACCAATGAGAGCACCGGATTTCACTCTTCGACCAATGAGAACTTCGAAAAGGGGGTTTCCATAAATGGTTAGTTGGTGTAAACCTGTAGCACCCTAGGTAGGAAGTTCCTACCAGAAACGACAAAAACAATTCTAAACCTTATTTTAATTATGTTAAAATTCTAAGCCTTGAAAATATTACTATATATATAATATTACTATATATATAATATGTACAAAAACTTTTTTTTTTAATTGTCACTTAATGTTTGAAAATGAACCCCGTTTGAAACTGCCTATCATTAACCTTGAGTTTTTTTATTGATATTTTATTCGAAACAATTTCAAATTACAAGGGTAATGATGCCGGAGGACCGCCGACGGTAAAAAACGCGTGCCAATTTTTTTTTTAATTGCATAAAAACACAAAAAAATTATAGGCAATTTTAAAAACAGTTTTTCAAGCAATAGCTGACAATTAAAAAATAAAATTTTGTACTGATATTTATATTTTTCGAAAATTGTTCAGCAGAAAAAGTTTTACCGTTCCTAACTAAGCATCGAAAAAATCACAAGCAAATATTAAATAATTCTTTTCTCACATAATTCCGACCTTATTCTGTTTACGATTTTTTCAAACTTAACCAATTTATTTGTATGTTGAAAACCAATTCACAATAATAAAATATGACAATTTTTCATCAATTAAAATTCACTTTTTGGAAACGATCGAATATTTTTTCCACAATATTATACTGAATCGAAATATTGTTATGACAAAGTGGTCTCTTTGTAGTGAAATCAATGTTGCTTTTGATATATTAATGGCCATTTGAAAACTGCACGATACAGAAAACTAATTGTTTTCATGAAATTATTCAATAAGGTCAAAATAGATCTTAAAATCACAGAAATTGTCAGACCGCCAAGCATACTGTACATAAAAACGTCCCATAAAAACCACTTTATTACTTCAGGCTGGCCGACATGATGGTACAAAAAACTTTCTTTCATAAAATCATTGACTTCGATGTCGTCCTTTTTGTCATCGGCGATTTGGGTACAGAAATATTTTCTTTTTCAAAAATGAAAAAAACGCTAGGGAGTTCGACATAACGTCATAATTTGAAAATATATTAAGGCGTTTTACAAAAAGTTCAAAATTTCAACTTCAAATGAAGTAAAATACCAAAATGTGTAGAATTCCTCATAGTAATTTGGTATAAAAACTTCAGACGCCCACGCAACTTCGGCGATATGGGCACTGGCAGGAATTAGGGGGGAGCGGTCGTAATGTTTCTGGGTTACTTTGAGCTCTAAAAATAGAACCAAATTGCTAGGGAACGCTCAGATAGCATACACTGATTAAAAAAATGGAAATTTTCATTCTTTGAGATCCTTATTTTATGCTGATTATGATTAAGGTTCGAGAAACTGCTTCAAACTAGCAATTGCCATCTAGTACCTATTTCCTCTTATAAGAGTTAATTAGAAATATTGTGTTCGGCAACTATCTGTGCCCATAAAACTTCTACGTCATGTCATCCATAAACAACCCCCACCATTTAAACAAATACTGGCAGTTTATCTTGGCTAATTTCTAACAAAATTATAAATTTTTTTTTTGTCTTTTGTGCCGATCAATTATTTTAAACAACATAAATTATTCGCTATAGATAATGGCCGATAGAAATGTCTGTACTACCAATCATAGCATTTTACTGGGACCAATGACCTTGGGTCAAGAAGACTTACAAAACATGTTCATACTCTATTATTGATTTCTAAAAATAAAGAAAAAAATTTCTATACACTAAGGGCCTTTAAGTTTATAAAAAAGACTTGTGAAAAATCTCATTTTTAACTATTCGTAAAAATAAAAATTGAATTGTTGGCTCTAAAATTTATATTCACCATTGATTTATATTTCAAATCGAGTTTATTTTACCACTAAGAAGAAAGATATCTTGAAACTTTTACCGAAAGAAAGAAATACAGTGTACAGTATGTCTTAAAAAAATGCGAAAAAAAATGATTTGGATCATATTACTAAGAATCGTCTATAATTTGGGGAGAATTCTCCCGGTCCTTCCTCAAATTTTTCCGCGAAAAAATTAGACATACTGTAGTGAAAAATATCTACTAAAGTATTTATTAGATTTAAACAAAAAATCTTAGAAAATACCTTTAATAATTTCAAAAAAATGTGCACATTTTTAAACGTTTTAGATACAGTAATAAATATATACATGTACCCTGAATTTCGTCAATAGTTACGCGTTATTACATAACCTACATTCCGTTGAAAATTTTAAAATTGCTAACGTTTCAAATTATTGTACAGCTATTTAAAGATGCTAAATTAGACTGCGTACGATATATACATATGAGTCCTACCCATTAACCCTAAAGTAATAGTTATCTCATCAATTTTGAATCTAGGCCAACGTTAAGAAAGGTCAGAGATGATTAACAAATATAGTCCAGCGATATCAAAGAGCACTTTTATGACCTGACCGAGACTTCAAGATAAACAAGACTAATTTAAAAAAAAATCTTATCAAAATTATTTGCATCTAAGAAATTTGTAGTAAATTACAAAAAATCTTGAAAATCGTTTCGGTTTATAATTTTCTCCAATAATTATTTTTTTATCTTAAAAATGGTATTTATCAAATCTTGATTTTTACTGTTTTCTAAATACAAATGGTTTATCAAACATTTTAAAAAGTGAATTGATTAAATTTTTACACGAAAACGATTTTTCGAGATCCTCATATCTAGACTTCTAGATTATATTACCTAGACATAAAAATAGGGGTTATCATCTCCGAATTCTGTTCTACGTTGATTTACATGCAAAAACAAGTTACTTTGTCCGGTGGAATACTCGATGTCATATGAGTCATATGATATGACTATATCTATTAAGATTGTTTGCTAAGGTATTATAATTAGATTTTTAATGAGCAGATCATACCGGCACTTTGAATTATTCGTAACAAAATATGCACAAAATATAACAATAAATTTTTATTTTGAATTTTTTGTCAGTAAAAATTGCTTGAAGATAAATTGATAGAATATTTTAGTTAATTTTTCCTAAAAAAATACTTGAAAAATAACTCGGAAATTCTTGATTTTTTTAAATGATATGATCAAAAGTGAATTTTTTGATCATCCTAAAGCTAATTCGTGCATTTATGGCCGTTTTCCGAAATCAAGACAGTTTAGTACCCCTTTAAATTTCTGTAAAAATCCAAAAACTCACCATTGGATCTTTATTATCATATCGCATTTTCTCACTCTTCATTATCAAAAATTAAGTCCAAAAAATATTAATCAAATTAAAATGTAGTTAACTTTTTTGTTAAGTTTTCAATCAACGCTATTTTTTGTCATCGCCTAACAATAAGCCAATCCTACGATAGTTACGATTATCTCACGTATTTACTTGACTTTCATATTTTATAGACAAGACATAGGTAATATTATCATAAGACATTTACAGAAATATATACGGTAAAATACTTTGTTTTAGCCTCAATGATCAGAAAGTTCGCAATGGTCCGATTTTTCGGCAAAAAGGGATTGAAACAACCCGATGTGGGAGATGGAAATATTTTCAAAAATTAAAATTCTAAGAAGAATTTATCATCACTGAAATATCGAATCTGTAAATCAAGCCGCTTTTGTCGTCGCAACTTTTGTGTGGAACTTGAAAATTTTTCTGGGATAGCTTCTTCTCTTTTTTTCCTATAAAAAATGTGTGATAAAAATTCGCCCGATGCACCGCGGTTACTCAGATGTCACCAAGATTTGGCAGATATATAGGATAGGGAGGCCTTAGTAGTGATGCGAAAATAGGAGATTTTTTAAAATATTTTTTGATATAACAAAATGAAATTGTCATAAATCTAACAAAAATAAAGGCTAGCAAGAAAACCAAAGATATCAGAAAACTTTCGTTTTTTGAAGAAAATAACCACTTATTAAGGGGTGGGAGTAGCAAAATGGGCCAAAAATGACTTTTTATACTGGTGATTACTATTAAAATAGAAAAAATAATTCCTCAGATTTATCAGAAAACGAAACTTTAAAGCAAGAACTGTCGACTGTATAATAGGCTAACAGTTATTATCTACGGTTCCACCGGAAACGCCGCTAGAAATATTATGACCTTCAAATTTAAAAGTCTATCTCCTCTCTCAATTTTCGAGGTATCAACTTCATTATTTTTTCAAAAATAATGCATTATAAATGCTAATCGATTGTCGGTGGAACATTTGACAATTTAATTAAAGAACGCTTCAAATTAGCAATAATCGTTTTTTCAGTCCTTCAAATCAGGGATTTTGAAAATCTATCTCCTCCGTCAGTTTTGGTTATATTTTTTTTTATAAGTAGCATGAATTAAACCACTGAACAATCAGCAACCGATTGTTGGAAGAACATTTTCAAATTTGTTTCTAAGTTTTGCTTCAGAGCGTCGCGAGTCAAATCTGAAGATGAGAAATCATCGACAAAAATTAAGTCTTTTTTTTTCAAAATTCAAAAAAAAATTATTACGGATTCTTGCTTGAAATTTCACGTGGTTTTCAAAAATATAATAAATTTGTCTCTGCGGTTTAAACTTAGCCTTTTATGCATAGGGTGAGTTACATCAAAATCAAAATTTTCAGATACCAAGATTGTGGGCATTTATAAACCGGATAAAACTATTGAGTCTATGACCTTGACTCACGATAAGATATAAATTGCTTCACTTATGAAAAAGTCAATTCTTATTATTTAACGAACGTAAACATTTTGTCTTTCCTATTATACGAAATCGAATAAAAAATGATAATTCATTGTCCTACAGAATATTTCGCAAACTTCACCATATTTTTTAGTGTCGAAAATAATTTCTGATTAAGCACAACTCTGAAAAATACTTGACAATCGATTGGAAAGTCTCAAATAATATATATTGATACTTTTAGCAAAAATTCAAAAATTTCTATTTCCTTCCTCATTTGCGACTCCCACCCCTTAACCAGTGCAATCTCAAAAAAATTCGGAATACAATAAAAAATTAAGAATAAAATTTAACCACTCAGAAATGATGTTTCTTGGCAAAGATTTTCAAAAAAATCAAGAGAAACATAAACTACCTTTTCCTATATTATTTTTCAGAATTAGCTGACTGCATAGCACAGACTAAGCCCATAAAAATTGAATCAACGCTGAAATAGTCCTTCTATGGTATCATGCTTATAGTCAAGCTAGTTTTTCTTTAATATCTTATATAAATTTCTTATTACAGTCGAAAATAAAATATCAAAAAATGTCTGTTCCACTATACACACTGATTTCGGACATAAACATTGAGGCTTTCTATCTTCAATCTGCAAGACAAAAATATTCGAAACACAGAGAGTTCTCATGGGATTTGAGCCTAGACGCCATCGACTTTAAATTGCAAGACTTGCCTTTCAAAGCCAATTATGAATCAAATAATGCAAAACAAATAGTAGCGGAATTTACTGTGTTTTGTTTTGCCAAATCAAAGTTAATCGATTTTATTTAAAATAAAGATCCCTGGGGTAATCCAATTATTTTATATGCAATGCTTGTATGGTCATATATCGAGCCACTCAAAAATACAAATTCTGTAAGTTGCGAAAATTTACAGTGCAATCGACCATAATAATATAAGTGAGTTCATAATTTGTTTGTTGAAAGAGTGTCTGAGATTAATGTCTAAAATAACCTAATTTTTTTCGAATAAAATCGGTAGAAACCCATCTCAAAAGTGTTCATTTTTTTGGTAGATAGCAGCAAGCACATTTCAGATATTGTATTATTCATATACAGTACACTGTTTCGACTAAGTCAATACACTTATTAAAAGTAGAAGAAATTGAAATAGTTAACAAATTTCATTGATATTTCATGCTGTTCTTTTAATAATATATAAAAATTCAAACTGAATTTTCAATCATGGAAAAAAATGTATCAATATAAAGTGAAGCAACTTTCCTGTTTTTTTGACTCTGGCACCGTTTTTTATGTTCTTATCAATAAAAAGACATAACATGGTGTCATATTTTTGCTCCGCCCGTGATTTTTGCACACTCTTACTATCCGCCGATCAAAAACGTTTAAATTTGGGAAGCACCTACCGGTGAGTTTTCATTTTTATAGGGTTTTGAGAGGACCAAAAAAAGAGGAGGCAATAGTCCCTCCTTCGCTCTTTTGATTGGACTCTAGACCTGGTTCAGCAAAAGCCATAATTTCTCTAAACAATGCTACACTATGTTTTATAAAAAATGAAATTAACATTATTATTTGTCTGGCTGTAAAAATTATATTATTAGTGTTATTTAAATAATAAAAAACTAATATCACCGAATAAATGGCTACGTCTGAAGTTTAGAACTGTAATTAATTTGATTCATCAACTTGTTATAGTTATATTTGAATGAAAAATGGGCTTTAGAAATATATTTGAATACATACACTGTAGACACAGGTCCAACAAAATCATTATCAGGGACGGAAATTTTATTTAATTTAGGGAGTTTAAATATCTGCGGCGTATCAAATTTATAGAGGAACAGCGGTGTCGCAAAATTCGTTGAAATCGTAACGGACCCCTAAAATTATTCCTATCGGCTTAAATTTAAAAAGGGTGTTAGTATTTTCTAGCCATGTTAATTGTTAGATAAAAGTGTTTATTTAGCGCACATTGTCAAAAATAGTTAGGGTACATTTACGATTTTTATTTTTGAAATTTCGCTTAAATACCTACTCAGTGCCAACGGCACTGTCTTGAGTACCGGAGTTAAATCAACGTTTGTCCACATGTGGAGTCTACTACACACAATAAAGTTGGTGGAAAATTGATTTTTAACAAAAAACTCTAAATTTCAGAATTTGCCTCTCTAGCTGAGGTTGTAATTGTGAAAGGTTTTCAAGTCATTTTCGGTTTCCCTGATATTAATGTATCATAAAATGGAAGTGGCTTATTATTTTTAGGCTGCCGGTATTTGGAGCAAATTTGGAATGCTCTCAAAATAACTATTGTATAAGGATGTGTCACGTTCAAATTGATAAGATAATACTTCTCTCCATGCTTCGGTCAGCTTAAAATAACCCTATTTCGAAAAATTAAAAAAATTAAAAATTTCGCAGATTTACACTCAATCAGTATAGTCTATACCTATAATGTACATGGACAGTTATTGCCGACCCCTGGCTGGACTAGATCGGAAGTTTGGAATTTCAGCCAAGGGTTGTGAAGATAGGGCCCGCCCAGAAAAAGCTGTTCGCATTCCGACAGGCACATATAGTAGTAAAGAAAGTCCGTCAAAAATCGGCCGTTTTTTCTCAAATTTAGAAAAAATAATCAAAATAAAATCTCAACAGGTATGATCCTCTAGGGGTTTGGGTTAAATGAATCGGTTAAAATTTCAAGATTGATACGATTGAAGAAACGTGGATGCAGATAGATTTAAAAATAATAAAACGAAGTATGGTTCCCGACAATGTACCAAGGGGTGTGGACTCAAAATTTCAAATTTTAGAATATAAGATAGCCTATACTTTATGTGCTAGAGAAACATTCCGTAGGGCACTTTGGTTTATTGACGCTGGCTCTTTATTGCGTGGATTTCTCTCTATATTATACTTTTCTTATCATTTCTTCTCTTCTTTTAGTGGATTTCAACTTGATGTATCGATTTATAAATCAAATAAGGACATTTTTCACCTTGCTGGCTTGTTCAAATTGAAAAAATAGTACGGCGAAAAGCAGGCTGTGCCAAAATAAGTTTCGTGTTCGCTCATTATGATTTCCCCAATCCTTAACTAAGCGTCTTGGAGAATGCTGATACGTTACTTTTTATGACAAAGAGCGTGGTCGATGCCGTCATCAAGACTTGCGTCCCTATGAATTGGCCGAGGAACGATTGAGAGTTGTGATGAAAACACTCTCAATTTAGAGAGATATGAAGAACGAAAGTTGTTTTCTCCGTCTTGATTTAATTGATTCATATAGCTAGACTTTTTGTCAACTTGGAAGCCTTCACCGATTTTAAAATCTAAACCTGAATGTTTTTTCATTTCGTCAAAAATAGTTTTTTTTTAAACTTTTTTATTTCTCAAAAAATGTTAAAAAAAATTTACAAAGATGAGTTTTCCAATGCTGCTGTTCTAGCGAAAATGGGAATTACAACTTTAAAAGAACGCTATGGCGGGACTTTAAGCAATCAAAAAGTGTTACAGGTAAGGATGCGTTTAACGGTAAGGGTTATTAGCGGGTTTGGACTCATAGTCTCACCAATGTGGGTTAAAAAAACAGTTTGGGCGATGCTGAAACGTGCAACGGGCAATTTTGATATCGCAAACGTCCATTTAGAACGTAACGCCTAGGAGGACTGTACCCAAACTGCTGACTTCACCTGTCGTTTGCAACGCCACTCTAACCTGTAGCATCGTCTTTTTCCGAATAATTACCGTTAAACAAGTCATTCGAAGAAAAATCGCAGTTATTATCCGGCTTAAACCGGTCATTCAAATTTTCACCTTTAAAAAATGCAGCCACATCATTTAATAGAAAAGAAGAGTTGCACTAAATGGTGCGCGATGAAATTCATTAATGATAATTTTCTGAAGATTCTTTCTGGGACGGTAAAATTTCAAAATTACTCATTTTATAGCGGTCGATTTTCGAAGTAAATTTTTATAAAAAGTTTTTTGTTGAAATACATAAACATTTGATTTATAATTCCAGAACCGAAACCACATAGATCTATATTTAAATTTATTAATAGCAATGCCTTAATATGTTGATTATTTGATCAAACCTGCGGTCGTTTCAGTCAAATCAATTTTAATTTTCCTCCACCAATTGTCGCCTTAAAGCTCAGCGTGATATACGAGCTGCATTTAGATCATTAGGTATAAATTCAAAATCTGAAATAAGTCAAAGAATTTATTAAATAATTATAAATTCAGTAATTCAGAATAATAAATTTGTGATACTTTTGACTAAGAATATTTTGAGAATTTGAATTGTCTCAAACAGATTATATATAAATTTTAAATATTTGTAAATTATGAAGTTAAATTAAACTAATGAATTGGACCATCTCATGTCGACTGTAATTGTCCATCAATGAAAGGATGCTACAAATTTAAATGGATTAATTTTGATTTCAACAAAACAAGAAGTGTTTACACAAGCAAACAAACAAGATTAAAGGTTCAATTGGAATCAAATTTTTTTTGTCTACGTATCTCAGATGGATTGTGTATCAAACCTTGATGAATATTAATACTTATTTTTACTTTTTAAATAGTAAAAACACATTTGTAAAACCAGCTTGATTGTCATCTCAGGAATGGAAAAACGTTTGAGCAGATTTCAATGGGTTTTCGCAATCTCAAATTGAAATAATAATACATTCTGTGGATTTTCAAAATTTGACCACGGGCAGTCCGATTTATTTTCGAAATTTCAGGTGGGAACGCCGACCCGAGACTCTTTTTCGTCAGGTCAAAAAAATTTCGACACAGGTCGGGTCGGCGAAACGGTCGGGAGAATTTGTTCAATGGAAGTTTAAAGGGAGTGAGTTCGAGTCTAGAAGAGAAAATTGGCTCGTTTTTAAGGCGGAGTGGGGAGGAGGAATTTCAAGATGATTTTTTAAAAATTAGAAATTCTCAATTTTTTTCAAAAAATTACCACATTTTAAAACAAAATTTAATCAAAAGTTTCAAATGTTGAGAAAATGATAATAAAGTTCAATTAAATTTCTTAATTTTTAACAATTACAATTAACAAAAATAAAATCCCCTTTATACGCCCCCTTTTATTGGTTCAATCATTTTCCATTTTTCGAATGAATTATATTTTTTAGACAAAATTAATTTTTAACAACAAAATATCAATGTTTACAAAATGAATTTCAAGTTTAAACCTAGGAATTTCAAGGTTTCAAAACAAATTGTTCAATTTGAAAGCAGTCACTTCCTTAATTTTTTAGAAGAATTTTCAATTTTTGACACAATTTGCATGTATTGAACATAAATTTTATTTCTTTATAAAAATTTTCACTTTTATGTAAAAAGTTTCAAAAATTCACTTTATAGATGTAAATTGCGAGTACAGGAAGTCGACTTCTATTCAGGTCGGCGGTATCTATATTAGTTACAAATATTACAAGATTAAATAAAAATAAAATGATCGATAATAGTCAACTACATAAAAAATATGTTTCAGGAAAAAATTTTGCGGGTCGAAGCGTCGGCGAACTTTCCAGGTCGGGTCGGCACCGACCCGACCTGCTAGCGTCCCGGGTCGAAATTTCCGACCCCGAAAAGCCGATCCCTGCTTCTAAACTAAAAGATTGCAAAGACAGCATTAACACAACTCTAAATCAAGTAATGAAAAGCAAGCTAATAAGATCCTTATGTATTCAAAAGATACCACCCCGCCATACACCAACAAATCTAATCTTTGTCACTATTCCAGATCTTACAATGTTAGTTAACTTCTTCGTCAAAGTGCTCCTCTAACTTTCTCAAAACCCTTTTGTGTGTAACAGTTCTATTCATGGATTTGGATGCGCAGAAACTACACTTTGAAAGGAATTACATCTACTAATATACATTGATATATTAAGAATATCTATAGTCTAAGATAGTTCATCTTGGGAGAAGTTCAATACGTAAAAAAAACAGGGAATTGATAGGAATAAGTTACACCACTATAGATTATGGCCTATAAATTTTCTAAGGCAGGCTTTAACATTTTTATTTAGCATGATTCTCTGTCAAGATCTACTTTTAAATATTTGCCGAATGACGGTGTTTCGGATAAAATTATCCTTATATATATTACAACGAAAACTTTATATACTATTAATTTACATAATTATGATGTTGAACACTTTTAAAAACAATGTTGAGTATTTATCATTCGACCTTTGCGCAACTAGTTACAACCATTTTAAAAAATCACCTGGAATCATGCATCAGAGTGTAGACTTAGGCATTGCTCTGATTTAAAATATGTAAAATGAAAGGGCAAAACACTTTACAGCGGGATAATCCAACACGATTAAGCTTGTTACGAAAACATCTTTAAAACAATTACTGTCTTGTCTGTAGAACAATCAGGATAGCCACTTCCAACTGAATTCGATATAGACTTCGAGGCATCGATCTACTAGCAAAATAGTTCAACATATTTTGACAATCAGATCAAAGTGCTAGAAAAGTCTGGTTTACATTCGTTTGGATTTGGCACCAGATTTGTCCACAATGATTTTTTTTAAAAGGAAATGTAAAATAAAAGGAAAAAATTTTCATGCGTGTAAATTCCATATAATAAATAATAATTATCGAAAATCAAATATTCTAGAGTTGACAAAGCTATAAAAAGCCTTCTTACCAAGATACCAACTTGCTAAAAATCGTTTAATTTCGTCATGAATTCCAGAAACTGCGATCCGTCGATACATTTGATCAACAACTTGTCAGATGTATTATACTGAGCAATAGATATTTGAATGAAATCATTTCCCATTTGGAAGTTAAACTTACAAGCAAAGAGGGTTCTGATACAATGAAGCAGTTACGCGGTTATATCGCAATTTTGGGCATTTGCAGTTATATGACTTTATTTGCAGCAATATCATGCCAATGTAAGATCAAGTTACTTTCAAGCAGATTTTAAAAAAGAAATTTGCAAAAAACTTTGCAGAAACAAGTTTCATAATGAGAATATTTATATTCAAAGCTCGACAATCTTTGTCTTGCTAAATGATATCATACGATTATTTTTCTGAGTCCAATATGAAAAAATTGATGATGCCGAATAGAAGGAACGGTACTTTAAGGGCGGAGGTAAATTATCCCCTCCTTGCGAAGCCCTTTAAAATTAAACACAACGTGAATAATTGCCCGACATTTTGGAATAGTTTACTGAAATATTAACTTTATTAAGAAAAAATGATTTTTAACTAAAAATGATTTGCAGTACATTCTTATCCCTGAAGAATATTAAGCATAAAAAATATAAAAAAGACCAAGATATGAAAACCGTTGACATTCTAAATAAAGGCCCAAATATTAAACGAAAACCGTCATTGAAGAAATGTCGTAAGTCAAAATAGCGTCAAGAGTCTTCTTTATAAATTCAGTAGATAAAAATTAAATTTTTTTATGAAATAAATAGATTGGTCTCATTATTTTTTTAAAAAATCTGATCAAATTTCAATATTAAAAAACTCCTTTGAAACACTGCGTACATTTTTGGATAAAAAAGATATTTATTATCTTTCTTCAATCCAATAAAATAAAAACTTCCAGTCGTCATCTATTTGTCGGTTAATTCCATCAAAAAACTGCAAAAGTTCTGGATGAGCGTGATCTCGATATTTCAAAAAGTGTGACTATTCAAGCTCTTTACACCTATGCTCAAGCTCTGCATCGCGGCGTAAATGCTAGAAAACTCGAATGTATAAAGAGAATCAGAAAGTCGCTACGAAGTTGGCGGTAATTATAATTCCAAAGGAAAAAATATGTTAAAGGTATCTCAACGGAATTAAAAAAAATACCAGGTAAAAAAATTCACCATAACCTAAGTAGGCTTTTGCAGGGGTACTGCACAAAAAATATTAACTGAAATTTGAAACTGACAAATGGCAATAAAAAATAACAATGGAAGCTGTGTATAACTCAAGTTCGCCCACTAACGGTCGCTGAAATAAAATGGGGCAAAATGTGACATCTGTGAATATAACATTGGTTCTCTTGGTCATATTTCCTTTTTAATCTTTTATATAAGAATATTGATAATAATCAGCGAAATATTTTAAAGAAAAAAATGACAAAACAGAGCAGAAAGAGTCAATCGGGCCCTTCCTAGTGTCATAGTCGAACGTTGTTAGAAACCATTTCGGAGAAAAAAATGACCGATTGATGAAAAAATATTCTCACCTCGAATTTTGCGAAAATTTGTACGCGTATATCCCCCATATTACTTACAAGAAAAACAAGTTAAATATAACATATGTTAATAGTTACACCAAAATAGATAATTCTGCCGGGTTAAAAAGCTATTTAGCCATGAGTGCGGTAATAAACGCGTGATTAAGGGATAAATTACTACAGCGTCGCTCAGATATTAATTGACAACTCTGATCAGCGTTAACGCTGATATTGACGAGTATCGTAATCTTGCAACTTATTCCGACCTTGTTGGTGCTACCTTTTACATGGCTGGTATAGTTATAAATGCGTTTGGCACAGGATGCGGAACAGTCAGCTGTCTTTATCAGCTTTAATTACTGGAGCTTGATAAGTCAGTGAAGGAAGAACATAATCAACGTATTAGATTGAAATACATATATTTTAAAGTAATGTTTTTTTAATGCGGGATTGACGCTGCCACACAGCACGCACCGTGATCGAGATAGTCGAAAAGATGATTTGTTCAACTGAAGTAAAGCAAGCTTAAGTCAAAAAAATAGAGAAAAAGATTTAATTCTTGACGATAGTCATTTTTCTCCCTAAACCGGAAGCTTTGTATGCCAAATATCGAAATTTTTGTGTTCAGAATTCCACCATAAGAACTGAACGATACAAAACATGGGTTTGCAGGTACTTGTTGAATGATAACGTATATTAAGGTAACTTTATTTAGGCACGCCCACCCCCTCGCAGCAAAAACCGTCGTGCTATCCAAGCAAGGCGCGTTTGCATCGGGTAGCCCAGCAAAATTAACCTCAAATAATTTGCCTTGACAGGCACCAGGTGGTGTCTGGTGTCAAAACGGAAAAATGCCAAAACCCATAGTATACTTTCATGTCTGACTTATGATAAGTTCCTAAAACCGGCAAATTAACCGGTTTCTGCTGATTACCGGAAACGGGAGTCTAAAAAGAAAAAAATAATTTGAGGTTAAATTTGCTGGGCACACGGATGCAAAACTCCGCTTCTTGATAGCTGACGTAGGTTTTTGCTGCAGAGGGCGCGTGCCTAAAATAAAAGTTACTAAAGGAAAACGCGCATAACCGTTCAAACCAAGAATTACGGTACCAGGGTATGCAAAAACAAATCAAAAATGTTGCCAAAGCTTTCGGAGTTTCCAGGTGAATGCAAGGAAAACCGTGGTGATATCTACCTCTTACGTAAAGTAGAGTTCTTTTAGGAAGACAACGTTTAGTTAATTCAAAATACTGTCCATCAACAAGTAGTACAGTGCAATAAAGATACCTTGATGAGATGCATTATGTTCACAAACGAATCAACCAAAGCCCTTCGTTTTTATAGTACCTGGATAGTACTTTGTGGACAGTTTTTGATAAATAGGACAGCCGTCCTACTAAAAAACTAACCTGTATCTTATAGGTTGAAACATACATCGCATTTGATTATTAAAATGTTTTACAATTGCAATCAATTTTAACTGTGAAAAACATTTGAAAATGTAAAAAAAAAAGTTATTCGGTAAAATAAATACGCCCTTTTTTATCACCACAGGAAAAGACCGTTATTGGGATATCTATGAATGATTTTAATTAAAATACTTATAATTTTTGAAAATATTAAATGTACTACTAAGCTAACAACTAGTTTGGATTCAAATTCATTAGCGTTTTTGAAATCGTCAAAATAAACAATTTAGAATCTTCGTTTATAATTACTAATTTCTTTGCTTTGTATGTGACAATCTGCATGAGAAATATGTAAAACAATAAGGACTATTTTCTTAACCATCTTAACAATTAGACAAAATTAACTTAAGCACCCAAAAAATGCAAATCAAGTTGCTGATACGCTCAGAAGAAAGTCGACTCTAAGGTTGTTGGTTGTATTGCAAATGACGAATCAAGATTAAAAGATCACAAGCCGAAGAAAAATGAAATCTAATATTTGGCCAACACTTTAAGCTGAATAAAGGTGGTGAGATCTGAGAAAATATAGGATTAAGCCGGATAAAAGTTAGTGAACCACTTAACGCCTAGGAAACAATTTAAGACACAATGGACCGTAATTTACTTCAGTTGTTTTAGGGTGGCCACGAAGGATTTCAAGTGTTAACAAATTCCTTTAATTTTTGAAACTTCTCATACTAGGTAATTCAATCTCAGAGAAACCGAAATAAATTGTATGGTAGATCCAAAGTGATAATCGAAAATCCCCAGTGCCCTAACCCTTTACTTAATCCCTCACCCTCACGGAGCGTAGTTTCAAACACAGGACCAAAAAATATTTTGGGGAAGTGTCCATTGTGGCCGGCGGAAATCGGAACAGAACCCCGATAGTCGCGCTTATTGCAATTCAAGACATTTCGCGTGATGGAAAAGATTCTTCTCATCAGAACGAAAATGCATATTGAGATGCGAATGTTTTGTTTAATGCAGTTAATAACAGTACGGAAAAGATAAATGAGACAAATATACATACTAAGTGACTTTCTGGAGGGGAAAACTTGCATTAATATTTGACCCGGGCGCCACCTGGTGGTGAAGAGCTTTCGCTTTAATTTGAAAATCGCTAATTTGATCACGTACCGAACCAAGAAATTTGTGTTCGTAATTTTCTCCATTTGCCATATTGCATAATAACATCAGAGAAATTCGGAACCAAACCCATCTTTTATGTCTATTATGATGGACATCTAACTATGGTGTGTCTGAACAGACTCTTCGGCAGGCTGCGGGGGTAAGTTAATCTCGTGTAGGGGGCGGTTAATACTTCTATTTTGAACGATATTTTATAAATCATGTAGTTGCTAAAATAGCCTATACAAAGCCAAAGTTTGTGAGCATCATAACATACTCCATGTTATCTCACGGGTACTTTAAAACTATCTGCCTGTAAAACGAATAGGGAATAAGTTGTTAATGACCCGGGATAATAATGGATTCCCAAATTGGTTTATAAATGTTTAGCTCTGGATTTGAAGTGATTGGTTGATATAGAGCAACCTCATATTTTCAAATATTTATTGTCTTAATTACATGTAGAGCGTAACTAATTGTAAGATCAAGACTGGTTTTTTATATGTTTTAAACCCGAAAAATAGTTGCCAAGAAAGTTTTGTGCTGAAAAAATAGCGCCAAAATGATAACTTTTGAGACAAATTAAGGCCAATGGACGATGATAAAGAATCAGAAAAGGGTCATTGTTTTCTCAGCCGGATAGGTACTGTTTATTAAAACCCAAATAATTCAGAGATTTGCAGACAGCGTCCTTTTCTAATTTTACTTAGAACGGGGTTTAAAGCATGCGAAATCCGCACATATAAGACTTGTCTCATATGTGGGTCAATTCATCTTTCAAGCTGATGCACCTGCAGAAGCCGGTTTTTCGATTTCTGGTTTTTTACCGAACATTGCAAAAAGTAGCGGTTCGCCAAAAAAATAGCAAAAATAAACTGCCAAAAATCTGAAATCGAGAAAAACGGTGTTGCAGTAGAGACGTAGCTGTGAAAAGTAATATGCAATTTCATAAAGATAGTATGCTACCTAGCAGAACCTATTTTGTTGATGAGAGCAAAAAAAAGACACAAAATTCACTCAGACCACAATGGAGTAATTAAATAAACTTTAGTATGATCTATGTGATTTTTTTCGTCTATAAATAGAATCACTTGAATAAGAATCGCAATGCCTGTCAATCCGTGAATCTCGAAAGGTCGAAGTCGCGAAGTGAGACTATCCGGTTGAAGGCATGCCAAAACCCAGATAAACATGCGGAGAACACATCGCAAGCCGCGCTGGAAATAAAGAAAAAGATTTAACCCTGGCGCCCGCCAGAGTCATATTTTAACCACTCAAATTCAATGGCAAATAAGTCCCTTTTCCGTAGATTGTGCCCGTGAATTAGTCGATACTTGGTGCATTTTGTCATATCTAGCTTGCTCCGTGGTTCGGTGGAGAATTGAATATACCCACACCACCACTGAATATGGCAAGCTTTGTGATAATTTACCGTTGTTAACAGCAGTAGGCTGTCATAAACAAGAGCTAGAAAGAAATTATTGTAGGTATCCCTTAGGGGAATGAATGTTTGCTCTCTTGCGATTTTGAATTAACTCCCTGGTGGTCTCAAATGACCGAAACAAATAAGTAAGGCCGATGGTGCAATCACAAATCGAAGAATCCATCTATATTTCTCGGCAAAAAATCCAAAAATTCCAAAAAGTTCAAAAGACTGTTTGAAATCAGCATGCTTCTGTCAAACAGTATCCACACTGCAAGGATCGCAAAATTAACAAATAACTCCCGGTTGACAGTAGATTAGTAAATCCTTAAAAACTGAAGTTAAAAATTAAAATTTTCTTACGAAAATTGAAGAAAACCGGATTAGGGGATTTAATTTATCCAGCCAAAATCTTAAAATTTAAAAGATTTCGTCAAATCCCTTGTGCATTTCCGGCTATTTGAAATTCCTAGGTAAAAATGCAGAACTTTTCTTTATGCAAAAATTTTAAACAAATGAATAGCTTCCCACATTGATCACGTAATGAGTCTAGTCTCTGTATTTGACAGCCTAGTAACCAGTACCGAATACACCAGTCCAAAAATCCTTCGGGCGCGATAGTAAGGGCACTGGCAGCGAATTTCACAAGATGATCAATCTTGCATATCAAATAAAAAAAAATTGACTGAGATCAATTTAATCAGCTGTGAGACGGTGTCAGATTGCAAATACAAACAAAATCGAATGAATTCTATTCAGTCACTGAATACAAGCGAAATTGTGGTCTTCGTTAATAATGCTTATTGGAGCAAAGCAATGATATAATAGAACAGGAAAGTAGCCACCATATAATTACCAACTCATGACTCAATCAACATAAAGGTAGTAACAGTTATTTTAGGCAAAACTCGACGTTTACAAGAAAATAAATGTATGGATGTTTTTCTATTTCATAAAGACATTTTGTTAGTATAAGGAAGTTTATTCTAAAAAATTTTAATAAAAGGCGTTTTTCAATTTTTACCATAACTTCTTTCAAGATGATATCTACAATGACTTTTTCAATGAGATTCGAGGAATTTTGAATAATTCTCGCGTAAAGAACCGATCCAACTGGCGTCCATTCATTATCTTACGGAAAATTAAGAAAAAGTTGATAGACCGAAGATAGCGAAACATGATAACACATAAAATGATCGTCCATCAATATTCAAAAAAATCTCAATAATGAACTCTAGAAATCGATAATTTATGTCTGAACCGGCAATTACAGGGTCCCCTGGTCCTTCTATAGAGGCAACGTTAAGCAGAACAGTGTCCTAAGAATAATATTCGCCTTAATGCTTGCTTAGCAAATTAAATTAACACCGTCAGAAGTTACTTTCCGACAGTTTGTCCATAGTTATCATAAAATATGAGGATATTAAATATAGAAAATATTTGATACCAAATTGTCATTTTCACTTACAAAAGGAGAAATCTGTTGATTACTGGGTCCCGAATGGATCGGAAAAAACTTCAATTCGATATGATGGTAGCTGGAAGAAAAGCTCTGGGAAACAAGAATCCGATCAAAAACTATGTTCGTCTCTCAAAAACCTGATAACGAAGGAACGTGAATCACAAGTGCTTATACGAAGACCCATATAAATAATAACGGACAAGAAGTTAAAGAAATGGTTATCAAAAATAATACAAAATACACCCCTGTGACTTATCCGCTACACGAAAGAAAATCAACGAATAAGACTGCGTTGAGGTTCGGGAAGATTTACATCAAAATTCTTCCTATGTATTTGGTTGTTGGTCTTTCCCATCTCGTTAAAAAACAATCTCCTTTTGTACAAAATTCAGAATCGATGTTTCTCGATCGATTTTTTTTTGAATACAGTCGGAATACGAGTTCTCGGATAAAAAATCTATAGCACAATTAGCTTTGAGTTAATATAAATATAAAAAAAAAAGGCAGTTGGATTTAAAAAGACCAAATTAACAGAGACAGTGTTTTTTTGGAAAACCCCAAATGTACTATAAAGCTAAGGGGGTGGGTCAACGCAAATGGCAAAAAACCTAGTTTTAAAGTCTGTTCAACGCTCGATATACGATACATCGAAAGATATGCAGTATACCAGCCATACACATATTTGGGTCAATGCGGCATTCAATTGGCCATCGTCAAATCACGAATAGCCGATCTGTGGCTAGCTCAAAGAAGTCGATTGGATGCTAGACGCTCAAATCTAGGAAAAAACCTTATTTAGCTCATAAAACATGCGTTTTCACCCAAACCTACCAGTTCAAGTGCAAAAAACAATTTGTGAGTACACCAACTTAAAGACTAAACAATTATCTTCGGTTATCGCAAAGATTTTGACAGACTTCCCTAGTCTCCTCCAGAGTCGGAAACCCGGTGAGAAGTGAGTATGCCGGTCGAAAAAAAAACATTTTAAGAAAATAAAACCCAACAAAATATATTAGAAAAGCCTATCTCAGAAGGGAAATTACATGCAGTTGCGAAAAATATACTTTGAAGGCAATAAAAGAATTAAGTTCAAAACTCAAATAAAATGGCCAACAAAGAAAGACAATTCCTAAATAGTATTTCGAGGTAAGCTAAGGACCCTAAAAATACCAACAATGATTTACATAATACCCTGAAAATATGAAGTTTACGTTCTATAGGTAGCTTTTTTTAAAGGACAACAATAATGATTTCACGATCGAAGCTCAACATTGGATCGATCAAACGTTTTGCGTCGGTAAGCCTACAAAATTCCAACGAAAACTGGGTTTCCGTTTTTTCAGTCCAACAACCCATTCATGCCAGTAATAAAATAAAAAAGTGCCATTGAAACACCACTGAGGTCAAATAAGAAAAAAAAATTGCAAAGAAAAATTTCACTGCCAAAACGACAAAATAAAGTAATAAGGTAGCACCTCGTAATGTCAGCAGAATAAAAAAAGAAAAAGTGTAATGAAGCACCAAAAAATAGAGGCTGTCATGTGCAAAAAAAAATGAACACTAAAAATTCCTGGGGGGAAAAAAAGTAACCAGAGTGCCCGCAGTTCAAAATTAAATGGACCGTAAGCCGAAAAACGGGATTTAACCGAGGTTAATGGCAGACATTTACGGGGTGAACCGGTTGACTGGAGAAACGAAAACACAGAAAAATTAAAATTTAGTCAGTTTACACGAGCAAAAAACGTTGATGGATACCCAATGAAATCGACTAAAAATGGGTGTCTTATAAAAAAAAAGCACACAAGAAAATAACCTCAATAGATAACCAATTGGGCTGACACCCCTAACAGTTCAATAATTTTGAACTGATGAGCCCACACTGCAAGTGAATCCAAAGCAAAATAATTAAAACAGAACGCAAGCAGGTTTTACTCTCGTAAATACAATACTTAAGAAACATTTTAAAAAAAAATTCAAATGCCTCCGATCGGTCAATATCTTACCGTACTTTGCCGAATATACAACTTATGAACAAATCGTCTACAGGAAAACAAAAAAACGCCTTATCAAGCAATTCAAAAACGAAAATCTTGGTGTTTTAGATTAACGACGCAAGGATATTAATTAAGCC
The DNA here is from genome assembly GCA_004367855.1 of Oikopleura vanhoeffeni. Classification (NCBI taxonomy): domain Eukaryota; kingdom Metazoa; phylum Chordata; class Appendicularia; order Copelata; family Oikopleuridae; genus Oikopleura; species Oikopleura vanhoeffeni. The sequence goes on from SCLH01000630.1 coordinate 199,709, forward strand.
ACATGTCACATTAGCTGAAATCATGGCTAAAAATGCCCTTATTGAAGTACAACCTGGATTTAAGAAAGTAGAGTCAAAAGAAGCAAACTGGGGTCATAAAAACTAATAAAATATAGAAAAAAAATTTGGTCCAAATAAAATGAAAATTTTAATCCCTTTCATTTTATTCACCATGAACCAGGTTTTAGGGAAAAACTCAAATTTGAACCAACTTCTTTGATCAAAAGTCGAAAAAATTCACCATCACCACCCGCGAAGCGAGCGGTGCACATTACGATCATTAGACAATTAGAAAATTCAAATAGGACGTTGGACCTTAAAATAAAATACAGTCTAATAAGGTGGTCTAGCCGGAAAAGATGAAAAAAATATAAAATCGCAATAGAATCCAATTCAATAATTCGTTGCTTCACGACAAATCTACGGTTCAGTCAGTGGCCGTTTCTTCAAACTGGGAAGAGATCTTGTAAAAATTCATCTAAATTTTCTTCTACGTGATAAAAACCTTATAATGGTGCAAGTACTATTTAATTAGTTATTTGACCGCGAAGTGATGTGTCTCTTACAATGTTTCACTTTAAATTCAGCAGAAAACATAGCCAATAAAGCTTAATCAATAATTTTTGAACACATATTGGGATTTATTAACGTGCACAAAAACTCGAAATTCCAAATGAACGAAATTCCGATGTCAAAAAATGGTGAACAATATAAAACTATTGCAAAAAACTTCTCTTGAAAAACTCGCTGAAACGTAGAGTTCAAAATGTTTCAGGTGCTAATCCAACTTGGATAAAAATCAAGTCTTACCGGTTTGGGGGACCGGTCAATTACGGTTTGACCAAGAAACAAAAAAAAATCCGGGGTTCCACAATTTACCAAGATAACAAAAACCGTTAGTCGATATCTTTATGGGTAGGGTCGGACGGAGAACCAGCCAATAATAAACTGAACAAAATGCGGACTATGCCCACAGGTGAAATATGCTGAAAAAAAGATGAATAACAAAAAAAACAAATTTGAGGCCAGTGTAGTGGTCAGAAAGTAGGTCTAAATTCGCATTTTAAGCCTTCAAACGCGAGTGAAAAGGTGATAAATCTGGGGTGGCTGTTTAAATTAAACGGGAGAAGCGTGACCGGCAACGAAAAATTTGAAGTTTAAACAGATAATAATTTTCGGAATAAATTTCGAAGAAATATATTTGTCAGTTAGTAACGTTTAAACCACGGAAAATGCGTAAGCCGGAAAAACGGAATTGGAAAAAATATTAATAAGGGAACACGTATGCACGTTTTCTATTCGTATCTACAAATTCGGATAAAATAAAAAAAAATTCCTAAAATAAAAAAAAATCGAATATTTGATTTAATTCTTACCCGAATTTTTTTCAGCTAAAAATCAACAGATTAAAAGTTCAAATTTCGCCGGTCCCGCAACCTACGTATGGACAATGAGAACATTAAAGTTATTCACCAACAAAAATGAATTAGCACTTTTGCGGATATTGGCGATAAATAAAGTGAACGCGAAATAGAAAAGTATTATCGCCTTGATATTAAGCAGAAAGGTGGTTTTCCCTAACTCATCTAAAATAAATGTAGAAGACTTCACATACGTCATTCGAGTTTTCCTATTGTCGAGACCAGGTCAACTTTATTATCTCCCATATGCAAAAAGTGCGCCGGCTTTTGTTTGGAAAAAAGCTTCGCGATATGGGCTCCCCCTGTGTCAACATTTATATGTTTTCGGCGAAAAATTTTCTCTTAATTGGGATTCTTTATTTATGTAGAAATATGCGCATAAATTACCCAGAATGTCGAAGAAAAAATAAAGCTGTCAAAGAGGATCGTTTAGGTTAGCTTTTCTTTCAGGCCCCCGCCCGCTCCCAGGCAAAAGCCGGTAGGAGCCTATCAGAGTCCTGTTCATAGAAAAGTTTTGCCATGGTGTAGCCAACCAAAATTAAACGCGCTGAAAATTTTATTATCCGGGTGTTTCGCCACGACAGCCTTACCGGTTTACCGTAATCAAACGGAAACACCGGTAAGTGGCGTTTTGAGAGAAATAATCATAAGTGTTCGAGATAAAAGTATACTTAATTTGGTCACTTCCAAAAAAAAATTTTGGGCATGGTCTTTTGAAACACAAACCACCACCTAGTGGGGGGGGGGGGGGGGGGGTGCTGTAAAAGCACTTTTGAATATCGGACACTGAAAACATAGGGCCTAAAAATCAATACTATTTGAGTAACTGTTCAAGAGAAAATTTTTGCATAATACCCCATTACCGGTGTTCTTCCGCGATTTACCGGTAAAAATCCTGTAAGGCTCGAAAAACCGAAAAAAAATTTCAGGCGGTTACAATTTGTTGCTACACGGAGCAAAAAACCGTTCTTGATAGCTCCTACGGTTTTGCTGAAGGGGGGCACCTAATAAGAAAGCTCCTAGTTATTATAAGCACGATAGTTGTTTCAACGAATAACTGCCGACCACTGAGTTATTCACTCTTAGAGCCCGATTAAAACTAAACGGCACCTGAAAGTTTTACTAAATTGATGGTTTCTCATTTTGAGTACCAAAATCAACAAAATACATTAAGTTGAAACAAACGAACCCAAAAGTTAAATGAACAAAAAAACAAGATAATTGCCGTTGGTCCCAGAAGTGGTTCATGAAACAAAAGTTCCGCGGAACATTCCTCTCCAAATATCGCATAAACAACACACCATACAAAATATAAGAGCGAAAAACAAGTTTTTTTGGACGTCGAAAAATCAATGACAAATCTCTATCTAAAAATAGAAAATGGCTGCGTACAATCGCTATCAAAGCAATTTGCGAACAGCTGCTTTTTCGATCTTTGGAGAACAAAGTATATTGATAACCGAGTAAACCCAGCATAGATGGTAGCAAAAATTAAAAAAAATCGTCATTGAACGTGAAAAAATTTCTAACCAACACATTAACGGAGATCAAAAAATGTTCCCCAGCGAGATGCGAATCAAATTAATTCGCAGAAACACGAATGAGAATAAATCTTTGTGAAATGAATAGAACTGACCATTTAAAGTAAACCGGTAATTACCAAAACATAACTATTCTATCGTCGAAATTGTACGTTTTCTTGACTGGTATTGTTTAATCGTAAAATCAGTAAATCGACTGTCGTATACAA
>SCLH01000631.1:2234-13659 GCA_004367855.1 Oikopleura vanhoeffeni
TGACATATCACATGCTATCACTTAATATATTTCAAAATAAACCACTCAAATTATAAAAATTTGATTTCTTTTATTTGAATCCGCATTTAGAGTTTTTTTAATTGTTTTTCTTATGCACTTTGTTTGTTTTTTGGGCTTGGAGACTTAAAGCATGAAATATTCCGACCATAATGATAACAAAAATATAGGTAGCATGTCAACCATTCGATTTTGAGCTAAAATCGACTGATTTGATCCGAATTCTCAAAAGAAGGGTTGTATCTAGAATTATATTTTTGTTGAAAAATACTCACGTAACTTTTTACTCATAATATCCGTCGAAAAATGAAAAAAAAATTTGGTCTTGGAGTTTTTTATTGTCTGTTGGATGCAAAAATCTGTTCGTGAATATTTTGTTCCGTTCTCAAATGGGAGTGTCAAAAAATCAGCTGGTTCTTAAAAAAATCACCTCAGAAAAAATTTCGAAAAGTCTTCAAAAAGTGTAATATGAAACCATCTATCTGAGATCTAGGTACCATAAAACTGGTGATAACTGAGTTTAACAACGCGGTTAATTTGATTATAAAATTATGTTTTTTGGGTCAAACGGGCATCCCTATTTCTTACTTTAACGTTTTTTTGCTCAAAAAATCTAGGTTTGGGAGCTAAAAAATCATAATTTTTATAAATTTTTTACAAAAAGTTTTTCAATTTATTCAATAAATGGCGTTGACCCAAGAATTACCGATGCGACAGTTGTTTTAAAATGATTAAATACTGAAAATACAAAAATCGCTATATTTTGATCACCTGACGGAAATTTTCTTTTTATAATTTTTTCTTATTTTTTTCATATATTATTAACCCCTAAGAAGTTTTAGAACAATCCACCTTTTATTTCTTTCAGTCGATTTTAATGGTGGACATGCTTAATATAGGCTTTGTTGTAGCAGTCGTATTTTTCAGGTTTATACTGTCAAAGCTAACTTCAGAGCACGATGCGTATAGCACGAACTATTTTTGACTATTTTTAATCCCAATGAGGGTGTTACAGATAATGTTTCTATTTTTTTACTTCACAAAAAACTCTGCTTTAAAATTTACCATTTAGAAATCAAACTTCGAACTTAAGTTATTCGGGTTATACTTTTGCAAAATATGCACATACAGTTTTGCTAAAAGTTTTCCGTATTTTTTGGTTTATTTAAATAATTACAATGGAGCCTGCAGCTTGTCAAAAATTAAATAAACTACAATTCCAAAAATTATGAGACATGATAATAAACTTTCGGTCGAAATTAATAATTCCTATCCATTTACATATTGAAAGTGCTTCTCAGATAATGACGTTTGTTTTTTACTTTTCGAGCCAAAATTATTGCGCTCTTTTTTTCTTTTTTGCCGCTCCTTACATTCGTGATGGTGATTCGGCAATCAAAGATTTGCGTGGGCGGCGTCAAGTTAACTCATTGGATAAGGGCTCAAATGCTCTGACCGAGCGAGAAACGAAGCTCATACGTAAAAAATTTATAAAACATCGGTTGAGCAAATAAATTAGAGAAATGGCGACTGGAAAAGCTAGAAAATCGACAAGTAGCAAGAAAAAAGTCACATCAGCCATCAGATCAAAACTTTCTAAAAAAACAGTTGAAATTGATCAAACAGTAAGTAATTCGCAATTTTTGAAGTGTTATACTTTGTATCGTATATTATCCCGCGCAAAAAAATTTTAACTCGTTAAAAGTTTTAAGACGTGAAATTTGAGAATGCGGTAGAATGTTCAAATGTTAACCGCGGAAATTGACATCATAATAATTAACAATTAATCGATATATTTTGCGACCTCTATAATTTTAATTAAATATTAAATTATTATGGAGATTCTTATTAGGTGCTTTATCTTAGACTTATTGTCACCTTAGGCTAGAAATCTAGTTAACATTTATAATATATGAAATAAGAACTTATCATGAATAAACGTTTTTGTACTGATTATTGGTTTTCAAGAAAATACTGAATGTTTTAGAATTACGTTTGAAAAAGGTTTTAATTAGGGTCAAAATAGTGTCAAATTTTTTTCAGTACAAAAACTTGTATTCATGGTTAGTTATTATTTACATATTTAAATTTTCAAATGTACAGTATGTATTTATTTGCTCTCGAAATGACAATTTGCTGTGAAGGAAAATTTTTGAATAAAATATGGTAACTAGATAGATTATATTTTGATAGCCGAGCTATCTGAACGAAATAACACAGACTGTAACCAATGAGCTTCAAGCTTTTCGGAAACTTTTTTCTCCCACAAAAAAAAATTGAAAAAGTTATTGGTCGAGAATTTGAAAGTCGACTTGCTCACATTCCAAGTCCCTCATTGGTCACTTGATTAGAGCGTGGTCAATTTATTTATGATCAACTAAGGACACTTTTTAGACGGAGATACATCCTGAGTTTCACCACGGCTTTTTAATTCCGCAAAAATGAACTAATCAGATATAGTTATTCCCATATTGATCTATCTCAATCGAGTGATTTTGCGAATTAAAAAAAGTGCGGTCACCGAGAAAACTCAGACTGTAGGTTCACAAAACGCCAACAGTCCACTGTACTTAATTTCTAGCTGGACAATGCAGAAAACGAAAGCTTCTTATAAAAACATGGATAACTATTTTTTTTTATTTGAAATAAGTAATCGACAGTCAATTATGTCGAAAATTTGGTGGGTTTAGTTATTCATCATTAAATATGTCATTAATAACAATCTCGCAATTTCAGAGTCCCAAATAAGACGTTTTCAAAGTTATACGAGAATTAAAATGACAAAAATCTCATAAAGTACCAAATTTCTTAAAATTTTACACGATACGTGGAAATGCAGCGTGAAAAAGCTGAGTGACGATTGTCTAATAAAATTTTGTTTTTTTCAGAAATCTTATGTTGTCGACAAATTTGGTCCAATTCATCTTTCTTGGGGAAAGCGAAGAGTGAAAAACAAAAAAGGAAAATTTGTCAAAAAGTATTACTTAAAAGATTCGAGGAAACATCTCATTTGGATCAAATGGAGAGATGTTTTTGAAGACAGCAAAGCCACCGGAGAATTTGATTCTTGCGCTTGGTCAGCAGAACCACAAGAAAATTTTGGTAATTTAGTGTAAAAATTAGTGACGGCAAAGTTTTTTCTATAGATGTTGATAAATTTAGCCCCATGTTAATTAATTTTTTAATTACGCTCTTGATAAACCAATGTTATTTTAAGATGATGAAATTGCCAAGGATGTCCTTGCAACCAAAATTTGCTGGCCTTGGCCAACTACAGGCGATGAAAACTTTGAAGATAGACGAGCAATTTTAATTTCTAAAGGTAAAAAATCATAAGGATTTTTCAACATTTCGTTGTTTCATTTTATCATCTTACAAAATATATTACAATTTTATCCGAGTTTTACTTGAAATATGTAATTAATAAGCATAAGTAAGTATCAAGAAAAAATTTAGAAGCTTTTGTGGTAAGTATATAATTAAAAATATGACACCCGATTAATATTTTATGTTCACTTTGAATGTGTCTAAGAAAAAAAAATACTTGTTAGCATCGAATTAAATGTCATTTTTGTAAAAATTGATATATCGGAACATAAGATTATGCATGTTTAAATAATAAGCTAAGGTATGAAAATTAAGCTCAAACACTTATTTTGCAAAACCAGTATCAATTTTTGAATTAACATTAAAATCTAAATATTTCACTTATTTCAAACTTTCAGGGTATAAAGAATGGCATCAAACTGGAGTGAAAAAGTCTAAAAAACAAAATTGGATGATCCAAGATGCTATCGAGCCAGTCACTGGTAATTTATGAAGTTTTGTTCGTAGAAAAAATACAGCGATAAACTAAACGCACTTTTGTGTTAAATGAATTGTTTTAAATATTTAAGAATGAGGCATTTCTAAGCGAAACTTATGAAACACTAATTATACAGCATGTGTTTTTTTTACTTGCGAAATGAAAATTTTCATTTAGGTAATTACGGCCAATAAAAAATGGAAGCTAGGTGAATTAAATTTTCAAACCCTTGAAATCGGCTATTGCTTGGCTTCAAAATAAGAATCCACTCTAGTTACACAATTTTTAAAGATTTGCCGTAATAACATAAGAGTGACAATTTTCATTTCGCAAGTAAAAAAAACACAACCTGTACTTGTTGAGTTTTAAATTTGTTTTAATCACCTTTTTAACAAGTTTTCATAACCAGAAATTTTCAACTTGAGCCACCGTCTCCAGCAATACCGTTATAGGTACTAGGAGCAAAACCAAAATAAGCGCCGTTATCATTTAGTGCAGTTAATTGCCCTATTGATAGTTTTTAAAATTATCAACCGGGTTTTCGCCGGTTATTAGTAAATCAATATTTGGCATTTTAAACAATTTCTGTCTAATATGCGCATTTCCATTAGTATCCTTTATGAAAAAAATGTGAACATAAGGTCAAGGCTTCCAAGAGAAATGACCTTCATCCCCTTTTTATTCCATTTTAAAACTAGTACATAAGAAAACGGAATGAAAAAATCTCCAAAAAGCCAACCTTTTCGGGAGCCTGATAAGGACATAACGACGATGATTCATTAGTTAAATAGCCTTGTCTTTATAAACTCATACTTTTTGTAATACACATCAGTTATTAAAGTTTACTGATGAAAATTAAAGTAATAATTAATTACTATTATCTTGAAAATGATTAAAATTAAATTCGAAACTGATTGATAAATACAAAAATGTTGAATAAAACTTTACTGACGACATTTCATTTATGAAAATTTCAGGATCGTCTGAAGGTGAATCTGAAAAAGAGGATGAAAGTAGCTCTACTGGGGCCGACGATGCCGAAGAAGAGGAAGAAGATGACGTTTAAACATCAAATAAAATCACGAACAATCTGAAACCAGCCATTTCACTTTTTGTTCCTCTGAAGAAAATTTTAAGGACTTACTTTCATGAGGAGAATATATCTGTTCCAAAGATATGTATATTATTTTCGTTTTAACTGCCTGATTTTCAAATGGCGTCAAGAACAAGTGATTTGTTGTACCTGATCCAATAATGCTGATTTCAAAGTCGCTTAAATTTGATAACCCAATTTATTATTTTGCACTAATTGAGCATCTCTAAATTAAATTTTGAGTTTATCTTTGCAAAAAAACGAGCTTTCAGAAGCACAAAATCACAAATTCTCAAACATTTTCTTTCTCATTCATTTTTTTCCGTCTCACTCATTTTGTGCATTAAATCCAAAACTATTGAGTTTTTGTTCGCTTTGAAATAATTGGATACTGAAAATACAGGTCGTAAAAATCGTTGAATTTTAATAAAGTGACTACAAAAAAATTTTCACAATTTTTAAAGTTATGTTTGTTATTAAGGCTTTATGTTGCGAATTGTAAATATTGAAGACTTCAAACGAGATCTGATGATATTTTTTTTAAGTCGGATTAATAAATATATTATACCCTACATCGCATGTTTCAACAAATCACTTTTAGTCTCGAAGCCAATTCGAAGCAAGGCGGTATCTCCTTAATTAAACCGAATGTGATAGTATTCTAAGTCCTGCGTAGTACTCAAAATTCAGTTCATTTTAAAAGATTTCTTTGAATTTTGGAGGACGATCCACGATTTCCGACTCAGCTTGAATTGGTAAATCAAATTTTTTTTATCAACAGTTGTTAGATTGATAAAACCTTCGGTTTAATACAAAAATCTTTAAGCCCTGAGGCTTAAAAACTTTTCCTGCAACATCGCATTTTTCTTTGTACCTGATTTTTTGAAGAATAAAATATCTTAATAAAATAAGTTCGTACTATAGGATTCAAGTAGATTGTAGCAGGCAAAACGAGTCTTTTCACTGATTGGTTCGTTAAATAATCGATATTGAGTGTCAAAGAAAAAATATGTTGAAGTTTTTTTCTAGGACACGTGAATATTGTTTTTTTTACAAAACTTTTCAAAAGAGATCGAACCATTTCCAATTTTATTGCAGAATATTTTAAAGCATTTTTCTAGAAAATATGAAATTGGAAATCGTTAGTTTCAGCATTACAAATTGAATTGTTTATTTGTTCTTGGAGTTAGTTCTTGGAATTTGTTCTTGGTCTCTTGCTTATACAAATCATAAATTTATTTTTAGCGATAAATTTTGATAATAGGATATTTGTCTGAAAATTATATATTTTTTTAAAATCTGGACTGACTGATAAAATCCTTCGCGAAAATCTGTTTTAAGGGATATTTAAGGCTAGGATCAAAAGCAAAATTTCTAAAGATCTGAAATTCTTGCAAATATATTTCATAGCTAATTTCTCATAAAATTCAATTTCACATTTAAAAAATGTCGAAATATTTATTTGAGGTGTATATTTTGAATTTAAGGAGGTTGGATCGAAAGCGCAATTAACATAAATTAAATTTAAAAATCGAGGTTATTTTAAAACTGCGCGGTTATTGGCCGGCCTAGATCTAGTACAATCGTCTTATTGGTTCAATTAATTTAAGGAACCAGCAAATGATTGGCTCAGATTTATGCACGTGGTTAAAGGCAGACGCAAAAATTTTCAAGGCTTTTTAGCTGGTGTTGTGAGATGAAACAATAACAACATTTTTTCCTGAGACACATTATTTGAACCATGAAGTATATTGGTTTATATTTACTTAAATATTGATATCAAACAAATTAAAACGAATTAACAAATTAAGGATTTTTTTAAAATCATATCAAGTTATGATGTATTCTGATATAACTTTTGAAAAATGGTTGTTCATTTGATTTTATATAAATTTTTAAGCAAAAAACTATGACAGGAGAAAACTGTTTTTATACTGTAAACTACCAGGTACATAATCAGGATTGAGTTTGGTTGAATTACCGTTTATCACCACGAAAAATGTACCATTAAATTTCTCCACTTTCTTGCGCGTTGAAGTCAAACAATATCAAAATTTGGATCATAAAATATGCCTGCCGTTTTTATTCAAATGTTGAGTAGACTCAGCCGAAACGCAGTCGTTCGATGGAGAAATTTTTGAGTTCCTATTTTATACTTGGTAATAAGAAAATTAAAACTAAAATAAAAAATCAGTTACAAAATATTTTTAGAGCGTGAGTTAGAAGTGGGTGAGAAAATGCGTATAGTTTTGTCTCAATAAAATTTTTGTTCAAAAATAAATTAACTTTTGTCAGACATGAAAACTTTAAACCTATGTTAATTCTACTCAACAATGGGTTGATTTTTGAGTGGATACAAAAGATCCCAAGTTGGTCTGAATTCAAATGAATAATTAAGACCAATTTGGGTACAAAAGAAGGCTTCCCTTCTCTTGTACCTAAATTAATCTGATTGGAAAATATTGTGTGAAAAACGCAATGCGTCATAAGGTAGGTCAAGGAATTTCACCGACTGCCCTGGAGCAAAGTGATAAACATAACTTAGGCGTAAAGTAGGGTCAGTACCGGGAAAATTATATGCAAAACTAAGCCCTTGAGTACGGATTCTTTGAGTTCATGGTGTGAATTCACTCAAAAAAAATAATTCCTACCATAAATTTTTTTCTGGGTCATCAAGTGATCACAATTTGAGTTGAAGAAACAGCCTTCCGGGCTTTGAAACGCGCTATAAAGGTTGATTTTTTATTAATTTTCTGTTGTTATCACACTGATTGCGTTACAAAAACATTTAACGATTTTACGTGATTACAAACTAATAAAGAAGTTAGCAAATGTTGTCCGCCAAAACAAATTTGCGTTCTCAGTCGTTCCGCCTACGCATTTGTTAATCAAAATTCCATTATCCGAGTCATAACAACAGAAATTAATAATTAATCAACTTTTATAGCGCGTTTCAAAGCCCAACAGGTTGTTTTTCATACTCAAATTGTGACCAGTGAGTGGCTTCGGATAAAATTTTTTATAGTCGGAATCATTTTTTTTGAGAACGGTCAACCCCATTGACTCAAAGAGTCCGTACAGAGGGGTTTAGTTTTGCAGATATATCTTCCGGTACTGGCCTTACTCATGCGGCATAACTTATGCCTATCACTGTGCTCAAGTTCAGTCGGTGAAATTATTCGACCCCCCCTAATGACGCATAATCATGACGTTGCGTCTTTCACAATATTCTTTAATCAGACCAATTTGGGTACAAGAGAACGTAAACATTCTTCTGTACCAAAATTGGTCTGAATCAAATTTATTTGGGAACAAGTGAAGGTTAAACTTATCTTGTACCCACCAAGCAAATATTTTAAAGTCAAATTAATTTTTCCGCACAAATTTCGCATCTCTTTCTCCCAATTTTCTGTTTTTACTTCAAAAGCATCACTTTCTTCCAATTTTTTGCTTTTACTTCGAAAGCAACTTAACCATTTAAAAGTGAACTTTCAATTAAAAATGTTACAAAGTTCCAATTTGTAAAATTTTTCAAATAATTTGTCATACATGTATTTTTAAATAGAGCTTCAAATTTGAAATGAATTTTTAATTTTTTATATAAATTTCAAGAGCTACAATTCTCCAACATTATTTAGAAAATTTCTCTGAAATTTTTAAATTTTCTTTGAATTTGAAACGTTTCTAGTTAATTTTACAATTTTCTGTAAGTTTGATGATTTTCCAAAAATCAGTTAATTTGGAATATAAAAATGAAATTTACTGATGAGTTTAAAATTTTTTGATAATTTGACTGATTTCTTGCTAATTTGAGATCTTTTAAAATTCGACAAATTTTCTTTCAAATTTCACTTATTTCTTGATAATTTGGAAATTTTTTCTAAAAGTTAAGAAATTTTCTTTAAAATTTGACGAATTTCTTGAAAACTTGATCAACTTTCTTGGAACTTTTGAGTGTTTCTCGTAAATTCCACAATTTTTTAAAGTTTGATAATTTTGTGAAATTTTAAGATTTTTTGGAATTTGACGAATTTCTATTAAATTTCTCGAAAATGAGACAATTTTTTAAATTTTTTTAANTTTACTTTATCTCGATGAATTTCTTTCTCAATCTTACAATCGCTCCCCTCGTTGACAGATAATTATTTTCTAATCATAAGACGTGAAAATTTTGTTAGTTCATCGAGTTGATAGAATTCCAGCGAAAGTAACATTTTTCGATTGAAAGTTCTTTTGAAATGCTTCAAAAATTCTTGTTGGTCTTTTAAGCCTTATAAATACACTCCTTGTGACTCCATAGCCTTGAAAATGTCAGAAGTTCAACACAAAAATTATAATTTATGCTCAACAGTTCTATTATCAATAAGAATTAGACTACGTACGTTTTTTTCATTTTTGTTACTTCCCTTAATTCAAACTTAACAAACAGACAAACGTGGAACTTCCATGAAGTCTTTCTGTAAAAAAAATAACTAAGGCGTAGTTAGCCTTGATTATCCGTGCACCAGACATATTGAGCAATAAATAGAACAATTTGTACTTTTTTGATCGATAGTACGTTTTCGATTTTATATAGATAAATAATAGTTTGAAATTGTGAGTTTCTTTTGAAACACACACTGTCAGGAGCTGAAGCATTTGTGATAGCGGCAGTGTAGTGGGCGTTTCCCGCCCGCGAGTGTTAGGTGGTCTGTGTGAGCATGGTCTGGAGGAGCGTACGTACAAAACGCTTTCCTTGAATAAGAATTGAGTGAATTAAGCTTGAGGTGTGAAATAACTTTATGGCAAATATAATTTTGCAGTGACGACGGCAATTGTTTTGCTTCTCTTTAAAATCTTTTTTGAAATATCTATGGACATAATATCTTACTTTTTCCCTATTTTCAAAAATTAATAGTACGAATTAAGTGTAACTGTTTAATTTCAATTTAACATTTACTGAGGAATTTTAGAGCTTAATGTTAAAGTTGCTAACCTGAAGGCTGGTGTCCAAGCTTTAATCAAAATTATTTTTGCACCTCAAGCTAAACTCCCCAATTTTTACCCAAGAATAACTCGAGGAAGGTTACCAGACTACCGCTATCACAAAAACCATCTCACCCTGATGATAAGGCAAAATTGTTCTATTTAGAAAATATAATCTTTTTGGTATAAAATAATACAAAACAAATATCAAAAAAGGGGTTGGAGAGGATAAAAAGGAGATAGCCGAGATAGGGATATTTAATGGATTAACACTGGATAAAAAGTGATTGGGATAGAAAAAGCGATAAAAAAGAATAGGGATAGAAAAATGGATAAAACGAGATAAGGATAGAAACGGGATCGGGATAGAAAAAGAGATTAAAGAGGGTTGGCACATCCCGGATGAGACTTCTCATCCCTATCCCTATATGGCTCTTAATTTTCCATCCGTATCCCTCTATGGCTCTGAATTTTCCATCCCTCTCTCCCTCTATTCCCTTGGTTTATCCCTTCCATCCCTGTCTTTTTTGGAAGCCTGCTATCCTTGATCTCGCGATTCAATTTGTCAGTTGAGTCCCACTTATATCAACCATCTGGTTAACCGCGGTTAAACACGAGTGCCTTGGATTTTGTCAAAGAAACAAGGATCATAGACTTTAGGACCTACAGCTTACATACGAAGATTCTGAGATTTAGAGCGAATCTGTAAAATTGTCTGAATTTTTTTAAATTGGAGCTTTTTTTCCATTTTTACCTCATGAGTTGGCAATCTGGTCAAATGTATCGAAAAGTTTGTTTTATGACGTTTTGATGCAAGTCTTTTTCTCTAAACTTTCGGATATAAGCTCTAGGATCCTTGTTTCTTTGTAAAAAGAAGAGGAACTCGTGTTAAACCGACGTTAACCAGATGATCGATAAACGTGTTACTAAAGTGCAAAATGAAATAGCAAGATCAATGATGGTTCTTTCATAACCATAATTCACACTTTGCTTAAAATTTGGACCCTACTTCTATAAAACACACTACGTTTAATTCAAATATTGTATTTCGAAAACTTGACGTTTCGGCAGTTTAAAACCGTATTCATAAGTTATTATTTTATGTTAAAAACACAAAGTGTGAACTTCAGCACGAAATCTAGAAATGCACAAAAATGATTTTAAATACAAAGGGCCCAAATCTTAAGCATAATGATAAAGGGGGATATGTTTTTTTCAGAAATGTCCCATCGCCATCAATTTAACCGTACCAACCCTTCAAAATGTTAAAATTCCTTAAAAAACTTATATTCAAACAAATAGCTTATTGACAATTTAACCAAAATGGAACATTTGAAACGCGGAACGGAACGCAAGGCCGCGGAATGGATCGGAACGGGAGAAGTAACGGAACGCGTTCCATCTGATACTCTGATTCAAAGCGTTGAATCAAAAACAATTGATTTGAGATTTGTTCAGGAATCACCGAATTAAAATTCCCCCAAATGGCAGAATTCGGTTAGTTTTTTACTCGAAGTTTGTAGAAATTAAACTTGTATTTCTAT
>SCLH01000631.1:23022-33541 GCA_004367855.1 Oikopleura vanhoeffeni
ACGAACTACTGTTTCTGAGATTTTTATAAGATTTATGAAGGAATAAAAGTTATAAGCCTTCGAAAAAGCATCTCCAGCATGGACAACCCCCTTAAGTATCGAAATTGAACTTAAACTTTAAAGTTTATCTCACACTTTAGAAATGCAATTTTACCCTCACCGGCATAAGCACAGGGACCAAAAATATCATAGGGAAACGAAATTTTATCGTTTTGACAAGTGGAACATCGTAAAATACCCCCAAAAATTCCAATAATTTATATTTTTAAAATTTTGGTGACTTTGCTTATCATGCTGGAAATGTTATTCTAAGACCTGGCACAAATTGGTGCTGAAGGGAGCACATTCATTCACAATGAATTTCAACCTTTAATTATACGTACTTCGCAGAAAATAAGCTGCTTTGATTCAAAAGGGTTGAAACAGGATGTGATAATACTATGTATGACATCTGAAAACTTTAATAAAGAAATTCAGGAATCTATGGGCGATTGTCAATGGGTAAGGTGCGCAGTGGTAAAGCTACTGTTAATTTGCTCACACTGTGGTTAATAAGAGCACAATGACACTATAAAACTTTGTTATGAGAATCTTTTTGACTAGATTATTGTGCTGCCATGACAGATTTCATATTGCCAATAACATAAACATAATTAATACTATTTTCCAAATTCATTTTCTTTATCGACGTTTCACTTTTATTTTAATTAATTATCTTCAGGATATTGTTTGAAAAGTCAAGGTTAAGTTAAACAAATTCATACAAAACGAATAATAATTCATACTAATAGTATTTTACTTTATATAATGATAATAATCATCCATATAAATTAAGGTAGGAAAAGNGTAGGTTTCATACATTTTCTGTTTTATTCAATTTCAAGCAAAATTGATCGAGATTTTACAATTTTTGTGTGAATTGAGAACATATTTTTACCAGTTTTTTGATGCCGTACCGGTGAGCCATCCTTCATCAGAATTAAAAAAATTTACTTGCAGTTGACAGAGAAGGTTTTAGTCTCCCGTAATTTTATTCTCATTTATTCTTATCTGCCCGTTATCGACCCTTCCAGTCCAGCTGGAGCAGAGGGCCATTTTCCTCAGCAATTCCAACATTCTACACCCACAACCCCCTTAATATAAATATCATTTTGCCCAAATAATGAACTGTCAAGAAGAAAAAAAACTTTCAAAGTAAAATAATTTAAAAATGATATTTGATTTTCATTGAATGAGCAATTACTGTATTCATCACTATTATATGATATAAATTATACTATACAATTTATATTTAATATCTAAAGATTTTTCAACAGTGACTGAGAAGTAGAACCACATTCATATGCTTTTACGCCTCAGAGGTGTTTTAACTTATTTGTGGTTCAACTAGGCACCAATTGTATACACTCGGCAAAAAAACTTCAAGACATGTGAAACTTTGTTTGATTACTATCTCAATAGCTAACTTAAAGACCTCAATATATCCGGCTTGTGGCTAGTAAAATCACTGACTGATATAAATCAAAATTTTATATTGCGAAATATTTTGCAAAAAAGTACTGAAAACTGAGGCTAGACATTTGGGAATATTTTATTCTCAATTGTTAGCCATCTTCTTCATAATATCATATATATGAAAAAAGTGAAGCTCCAGAAGTATCACTGTCGGTCACATTTTAACGTAAATTTGAAATATATCTTTTTTCATGAGTATTAAAATTTTCAACAGTTCGGATGAGCTTGAGAAGTTAATATTAATAAATCACTTGTCAAAAATTTGTCAGATTTCGTTTTATTATCAAAAATCATGGTTTTGTAACATTCCGATCAATTATCATTTATCATTCATCGATACTTTAGTTTCTTCCAAGAAAACTGATTACATACTGAATTTTGATTATTGAATTTTCAAGATGTAGGTCCAACACATAGTTAACGAAACTTTGCCTACTTTGAAAATTTCAATGAATGACCGTCTTAAATTTTTGTTGGCAGATAGTGAGAGCATTATTAATGCTAATTTATTTGCGGCCATGATAAGACCGTCTACAATTCTCATTGACCTCAGCAACTCAACATATATCGGGGTNTAGTGGCAGTTACAGTTTTTATACAGAAATTAAGTTTAATATAAATAACAAAATTAAAAATAACGTTTTTCTTAAAAACTTAACTTTACTGCTTGATCACCTTTTTGAACTTAATTATGTTTAACATCGATTATACTTCAATAAATACATAACTTATGGCGAACCTTTTGAAAGATTGAACTTTTTGGGGAAATCTGAACTTTCATGCGAAGTCAGTTAATTTGGAAAATAAATGGAGCTTAGTAGTAAATCTTATTTTTTTTTTGAACTATGAAGAATTTTTGAATAAATTTCGAATTTTTTAAGAGACATGCACAGGCCCAAAAAGTCCAATTTCACTGAAAAATCCACCAAGAATAAGAATTGAGCATAAAAGACAAAATGCAAAATAATAAAGAATTAACACCGAACTAGAAACTGTTTTAAAGTGATATAATTTGGTCAGTCTCAATAAGAAAAAGAGTAACAACAGTTTGTAATTGAGAACAATTTTATAAAGATTATGGAGCGTGCAAACTTGAACATGAATAAAACAGCTTAACGAGTAAGCAGAAAAAATGCAAAAATAGCACGTCCTTTTTTTGAAAACCTGGTATTACTCATAAAACATTTCCACCGATCAAATTATCAAATATATACACCGCAAATTATCGATAACTTGAACTGATACCGGTGTGCATGATATTAAATTATAAATTATATTCAAATATTAATATTTGTATTATAAATCCTTCGCCTTTTAGGTCTTAGAATCTCGACAATTTTTATGTTATTTAGTTATAATTGTTTTTATATAAATTTCAATCATTATATTGGTTTTTGGTTATAGTTCATTGCAGTTGTATTTGACGCTTCATCAGTGGTTTAATAATTAAATAATAATTTTGATGGAAATTCTGAATTGTAAGAGCTGGTGAAACACACAGATGAGAATTCAAACTTGCACAAAAAATACAGATTGCTTGCAGTGACCTCATCAAGATTATGGTCTTATCTCATTTACACCAAAAATAGGTGTAAGCATATTTTATCCATAAAATTGGTGCTTATTGAGTTTCGAAATTTCTGAATTTAACAATAATCAAACCAATATTAAAAATTTCGACAAAAGGCCTCATTTTTTCACAAAAAAATATATAAGAGCAGCATTTTGAATGAGCAAACTTTCTTTCGAATTAATCTTTGGTAAATCTGTCCGGTTGTCTACCACTTAAAATTTTACAACATGCTGCAAAGATTAAATTAATCTTTGGATCATCTTGGTTTTAAAACAAATATGATTCAGAATTCATTGATTCTGTCATTTATAAAACGTATTTAATTTTTTTTTAATATTTCAGCAATACTTCTTGGTATGACGATAGATTTATTGGAATGGCCATATTTATATGCTCATCTACATATCAGGAAAAGATGTGCAGCCAAAGTAAGTTCATTATAATTTGTTCCGAACTAGTACTTTTAAATCTTGAAATGACTTTAATTCGAACATATCACTTATAACGGATAAGCTTTATTATAACGTTAATTTCGTTAAATTTCTTGATTATTTTCATTGTTAAAACTTTTTTGTTGTCGAAATAAGCAGAAAGCTGAAAAATTATTTTCCTATTTTGAAAACAGAGATTTATTGACTTTAGATGATGCACAAACCAGTTTGTGATTTTGATCACAATAGTATAAACTGAACCTAAAGCGGACTTATTTCACATCTGACATGGCAAAAACGCATATCGAGGTTGAATCTTTTCAGGTAAATTTCACTGTAACATATCAAAGGTTTGTTCACATATTTTAAACTGTCCTTTCTGAATAGAAAATGATTACTTTGCAAAGATATCTCAAATTGAATATCCCTAACGCTGAGATTCGCGTCGCATTTAACAATATTTTCGCAGCACTTATTGGTCAACGTAGTTATTTCCTGTGCTCTGATTGTCAAACGCCAAACGCGGATAGCCAGGCCTTAAGGATGATTGTGGTGCAGTAGTCATTTCAACCACGGTCTCAAATTCGGTATTGTTTTCTTTGTATCCGACCATCCCAGCATGAGAAATGATTGCAAGCAAAACTAATATTTCTATCAAATAACTAGTTCTAGACATCGGATTTGCTTGCAAAATAATTTATTTATTTTACAATTTAAACATTGGATAGTCTCAGATTACAAAAATTTAAATCACAGCAAAAAATAACACTAATGAAAGATTTCAATATCATTGATTGTTACAATTTTGACCCTTTTCAATATTTAAATTTTAGCCTAATGCAATGTTGATAACAGCGCGCATTAAATCAGCAAAAAATAGTGATTGCGAGAAATATAATTATAATTATTAAAATTTTTATGTCAAAAAATTAAATAAGATAATCGAAAGATTTCATGATAAAGAAAAAAAATCGCATTGAACCGTTCGTGCGTTATACATTTTTCCGTAACAAAATGTACATTTTGCCTATATTTAACTATAGCAAGGAATTTTCAAAAATAATTTTCGGCGAATTAAGATGAATTATGAAATATTATTTTCGATTGTAGAGAATTTTTTTCTGACCAATAACATCGCATTATATGATTTTTGGAAACGTGGATGACGTTATACTTCAATGGAAAGAAATACCAGCAATAAGGTTTTATGCGATTGGAAGGTTGATTTAATAATATTTTCCTAAAATGAATTCAATTTTTACTTTCTCAAGGTTACGGACTACATATACAATTAGAAAAATAAACGTTCGCTCAATTCGCACGAAAAATATTTGAGTTTTATAAACGGCTATTTTTCCCAGCACATTGCTGGAAGCACCCACAATTCCCTTAAGGAGATTTGGGTGTTCAGTAATGTGCTGGGGGAAAATAAGCTCCTTTTAAAACTCGAATATATTTTGTGAGATTAAGTGACATCTATGTTTTCAACAAACGGAAGTTTAACTCGCGAACCGTACATGCGATTTTTTTTCTCTTTTTCATCATTATTCTCGATTCTCTAAATAAAATTCTCACTTGTCTGAATTCAGAATAATTTATGTCAGAATGTCTCGCAATCCTATTTTATACAAGACTACAGCGCGCCATATCACATTCGATTGGGCTTAAAATGAATATGAAAAAGGGGCAAAAATTAACAATTATAATATTGAAAATCTTTCATTTACGCTTATTTTTTGCTTGTTATTTTCTTGAAATTTGAATTTTTATGTCTAGAATTTGTAAATAAATTAATTTATTTTTTGCAGGCAAATCCATATTCTCAACTAGTATTCGATAATAAAAAATTTTTTGCTGACAATCAATTTTCTCATGAGCTGGATAGTCGGATACAAAAAAATAATACCAAATTTGAGACCGTGGTGGAAAATAACTACCGCACCCATCAATCCCTTAACCCACATTACTCAGCGCTGGCCATACCTGGCCAAAGTGACTTGCGATCTTTATTTTTAATAAGTAATTTTTTTATGAAAACATTTTGTTTGAATGGTCGGTGGTTTTATTAAAATTCTCTATCTTTTGGCTAATTATCTTTTCTCTATCTTTTGTAGTTCTTGAAGATAAAGCCTGTTGTCGACCCGGAATCGGAGCCCTAAAAATTCAAATGAGATTTGAACTGGAAAAAAATGGATTTTGATTGAACTTTGCCACAGTGATTTGAGGATTTATTATATGTGTCAAAAACTGTAATAAAATATTCATAAAATCAAAATTTTTTCTTCTTTTGATTTGAACCCACATCAATTTTTAAGGTTTTCTCTCAGAAAAAGGTAATTCTTCAAAATATATTATTGATTTAAGTTATTTTTGTGCAAACAACAAATCATGTGTCCCTCAACCAATATATTAAAAATTGATACTGTTCTACTTTTGAACACCTGGTAAACATCGGACACAATGATGCGGCGCTTCACTAATTTCTTGTTATTTTTTGTCGCAAAACTGATAAAGTACTTATGACGTTGTTATTAGAAGCCAAAAAATATCAGCGAAGGTCTGTTACGGTGGCAAATTACCGTGCGGTATTTTTTTATTATATGAGCAAACTGATTTCCTACCGTTTTCTTCATTGGAAGGTTTAAGTCAAATACTTTTTCTATTACGATATTGTCTCAAAAAAAAATTATCGTAAAAAACCAAAAAATATAATTTAATTTTTTTTTCTATCAAATAATTGTTTGAAGCTATTGATAAAATAGTTTTTATTTTCGCTAACGTTAACTTGAATGAAAATATGATTTTTAAAGTCATTGGTCACCGCTGCAGCGCGCTGAGTACGTCACGTTATAACTTCTGAGATGTGGGTTAAAGATATATGCTCAATATTAGATATGCCTAATACGATACCAGGTTTTCAAGTTGTCATGACCTTGTTCTGCTATCGCGCGTTTCACAATTAATTAAAGCAAGCATCAGTTATTTGATCACGGTATAAGCTGTCTTCGTTCATTTAACAAATTCGCGACGTTATTATTTCTGTAAGCTCGAACGACAGCAATTTGAGTATTGATGTAAACTCATTCATTATTGTGCCAAGCTTTAAATGTTGATAAATTGAAAACTATAAACCCAAATCAATTCAGTAGCAACCAAATTTAATTTTTTATTTAATTCGAATGATTGTTTTTGCATCAAGTATCGCGTGTGATAGGCCGTCATTTTTTATGTATTCATCCCGTATTAAAAATTAATATAAGAAAGCGTTTGGCCGGTCAAAAAAAAGACAATATGGAAAAACTTTAGTACTATCGTCCGAATTTTAAAAAGTCAAATTCGCAATCTTTATCGTGAAATTATAAAATTATTGAAAAATTTACTTTTCGTATTCATTTGGATAGAAATAAAAATTGGATATCTTTTAAAGAACACAAGCTTCTACTGTGAAGATATTCAGTTGCTTACTCATAACATCAAAAACCGATAATCGCAAATAGCAACGGATTCATGTGATTGAAGATCGTTCGTACTAAAAGACCCTACTTAATAGTAGGGAACGATCCTAAATCACTATGAATCGTTAAAAGAATATAAGAAAGCGGCTGGTGGATAGTTCCGTTTGGAAGAAGTGTGCTGATATTTCTCTTGCTCTAAACACTCAGCACTCTTAAACAAAAATAATACTTTTGTTTGTTCGAGATATATTATGTATCATTTTTTTGCTGATAAAAACTATAGTCTGATAAGCTTTCGTTATTATAACCATTTTCAAATCACTGTTTTTTTAGTAAACAAATTTCCAATATCGTTCGAGCTTAACAAAAAAGAAACACATTATAATGCCACTTACAGAAACTTTCATAATTGAACCCAATTATTTGAAAGAATTAGCATTTGAAGGACTGATGATAACTCAACTTCAAACCCCTTAACAAACAACCTAAAATTTAAAAAATCTTAATTTGATTTGCAGCTGTATTACACGTGTTAATGACGTTTTTGAACATTTGAATAGTAGCTTTAATTTGGCAATTCGAGGCTACTATTGCCAAATACTCTATGCAACTTGCGAAAAATATTCTCTTCATTTCTTCTCACAAAAACAACTGATTTGAAAATGGTTATAATAAAAATGGAGACTACTTCAAGTAATCCAATGATTAATTTTGAAATAAGTCATTTTTTCAGAATGGCATTCGACCGTCGTATGATAGCATGTCCAATTAAAATGGTAAGTGGTAATCCGCCAACAAATAAAATAAATCTTTACTGGAAGAGGGTGATTAAGGATGGAAAAAACCAACCTTTCTAAATCAGATGGTCAGTGAACTCTTATCTGGCACATATAAGAGTTACTTTTGACAGGGGGCTAATCTTGATAACTTTCTTGATGAGGGATTCTTTACAGAAGTCTCACCAGACACATCCGAACAAAAATGACTAGTTCGTTATATAACTCGGCCACTCAATTTACTCGATTAATATCAATCTTTATATATTCAGGTCCTGAACAAAATTCGTGGTCTCGGGTAAGGTAGTTTGGTTCTAAAAGTTCATATAAGTTAAAATTATTTTCCAAAATTGATTATTATTTAATTTCCGTTTCAAAAATTTTCCTGTTTTGGGCTAATTAAATGACGTGGTTATTTGGTTACATATTGAATCAAAAAAGGGGAATTGTAGGCCACGTTTCCTCTAGAATTCGTATCATTTTTTGCCTAAACACCTACGCATTTTTTTTGAAAGGGACTATTGTTTCTCAAAATCCTTGAAACAAAACAACGTGTATGTACATGTACATTTGAAATAAACTGAAATAATCGAAATAGTGTACTATTAAATTATATTCAAATATTTTCTGGTTATATGATCGTCACAAAATTAAAAATTATTTATAAAATTTAAAGTTGTGTAAAATTAAAAACTAAAAGTATATGGAAAAATAAAAAACTACATAAAAAAGGTGGTCTGCGAGCTTCTTTTGTTATATTTAGAATTGAATCGTTTAAGTATAATATAGTATTTACCTTCAGGGGTGATTAATGTAAAAATCATTGCGGTTATCAGAAGAATCATGATAAATAAACTTTTCGGCGGATGTTACTATATTCCAATAATCTTAAGCGGTGTAATCATCTGGATCTCTCACAGTATCCAGGAACATTTGCAATAATTCTAGTCGGGAGCCATATCTGATCAAGGTTTGCAAAACTAAAAGTCAGTATAATAATGATGAAGACCGAAAATTTCGATACAAATGTGTCAAGAATTTCGACTTATAAAATAATGAGTGGATTGTGCAGAAAGTTTTAGGGTGTAACAATACATGTTAAAATAAAAAAATAAAAAAGTAAGAAAAGTTTATTTAGTCTTCACTGTGATTAAAATAGAGCTATTTTTTTCGTGTTTTCAGTATTTTAATTAATATAAAACAAATGCCAAAAACGGGCAGTTTTCGGTCAATATCACTTATTTAAGAAAATTAACTAATTCTTCTAAAATTAAAAATGTTCAGAATTTTGATTTTAACTCCAACCAAACTACATACGGTTTCACATCATCTAGAAAACATGAAAGTTTTTACTTATTTAATAGATTTTCTTTAAAAATTATAATTGAAAGATTATGTAAGAACAAAATGTGTTAGCCTGAAACGAAGTCGTAAACCCTTGGAGCTCCAATCTATAATCAGAAATCTATGAAGATAAGATACCAGAAAATTGCAGGTTGCTTCTGAATTGATTCACTTTTGAAAAAATATTTTCTGAAACTGCTGCAGTTTTGACTGTCGATTTTTGTCCTGGCGGCTCAAAATAAATTTGTAAATTTTCTAAAAAATTCTTTAAAAACTTTTTATTTCTCTAAAAGTCGATATCGATAAATGGCGTAGGAAGGTTCATTTTGCGGAAAAACACTTATAGAGTGAAAAGACTGAGAATTGCAGGTATATTCTGAGGAAAGTACTTTCTAGAAAATCAAAATTCCTAATGATTTCCCATATTAAGTTTAAAGTTTTTGTCTGACGTCTTCATTAGTTCACAATAAATGCTTAATTGTTCACCTTTTTTTAAAAAGGGTTGATAAAGTCAAAATGTGAATTTTTCTATTAAAAGTTTTGGCCATACCTTAGTTTTGAGTATGGAAAACGATAAATTGCCAAGCACTTCTCTTTACTTTCACGTAATGAGCGCTCAAAGTGAGAAAAAATATGCGTTGGAGCCTCCAAAGGTTAACTAATAGATTTTGAAATCAAAAAATTGCAATACTATTTTATTTTCTATAAAATATATGGTCTCTTTTAAGTATAATATAGGGTTGCACCTAATTGTCTCGCAATTTATAAAATCATATATAAACTTAGTGTCTTTCAAGAAAGCGGAAAGAAAAAGTTAACCATAAACCCAATTTGGAAAAATAAAAAAAAATTGAAAAATTAATTGAAAATTAATTAAAAAATAAAAAATTGATTTTTACCTCGTGTAATAAGGAATATGTGATAATAGCATTGCATGATTTTTGGACCAAATTGGGACTCGCGGCATACTGCTTTCCATCAGCAAAAACAATTCTCGGGGGATAAAAGTCAGGGCTGGTCTCGCATAAAGGCAACATGGGCTAATTTTTCTCTACGTGCGATAGGGAATGGGAATCACTGAAAATACCCTGTGAAGGTTTATTCAGTGAACATCTGAACCAAAAAAGCGAATCCGCATCTGTGCACCTGTTATAAGTTCTTTTCTTCGTATAATATGAAAATTGATAAACTATAGTGCAAAATGTCAAAGCAAAATTATTTTTAAAATTTTATGAAATCGGAAGTTATTTGAAGACTGAGGGTTATATAGGAGCGGAATGAGTTTCAAAAAAAGCACCTAATTGGTCATAAGATTTTAAGGGGGTAAAATTCTCTAAAATTCTCCAGACCAGACGGAGGTCAGTCTATGAACCGTAGGGAACGTATAGGAGGTGTATTGAACACATAATAGTATATGAGCTTGTA
>SCLH01000631.1:41787-87147 GCA_004367855.1 Oikopleura vanhoeffeni
AATAAGATAATCGAAAATGATTCATGATAAAGAAAAAAAAATCGCATGAACCGTTCGTGCGTTATACATTTTTCCGTAACAAAATGTACATTTTGCCTATATTTAACTATAGCAAGGAATTTTCAAAAATAATTTTCGGCGAATTAAGATGAATTTATGAAATATTTATTTGCGATTGTAGAGAATTTTTTTCTGACCAATAACATCGGCATTATATGATTTTTGGATACGTGGATGACGTTATACTTCAATGGAAAGAAATACCAGCAATTAGGTTTTATGCATTTGAAGGTTGATTTGATAATATTTTCTAAAAGTGAATCAATTTTTGACTTCTCAAGGTTACGGACTACAATATACAATTAGAAAAATAAACGTTCGCTCAATTCTCACGAAAGATATTTGAGTTTTATAAACGGCTTATTTTTCCCCAGCACATTACTGGAAGCACCCACAATCTCCTTAAGGGAATAAGCCCTTTTTAAAACTCGAATATATTTTGTGAGAATTAAGTGGACATCTATGTTTTCAACAAACGGAAGTTTAACTCGCGAACCGTACATGCGATTTTTTTTCTCTTTTTCATATATCATTCTCGATTCTCTAAATAAAATTCTCACTTGCTCTGAATCAGAATAATTTATGTCAGAATTCTCGCAATCACTATTTTATACAGATCTACTGCGCGCCATTATCACATTGATTGGGCTTAAAATTGAAATATTGAAAAAGGGGCAAAAATCTTAACAATTATAATATTGAAATACTTTCATTTAGGCTTATTTTTTGCTGTGATTATTCTTAGTAATTTTAGACTTTCCTATGTCTAGAATTTGTAAATAAATTAATTATTTTTTGCAGGCAAATCCGATATTCTCGAACTAGTAATTCGATAATAAAAAAATTATTTTTGCTTGCAATCAATTTCTCATGAGCTGGATAGTCGGATACAAAAAAATAATACCAAATTTGAGACCGTGGTGGAAAATAACTACTGCACCCACAATCCCCTTAACCCACATACTCAGCGCTGGCCATACCTGGCCAAAGTGACTTGCGATCTCTATTTTTAATAAGTTAACTTTTTCTGAAAACATTTTTGTTTGAAATGGTCGGTGTTTTTGAAATTCTCTATCTTTTGGCTAATTTATCTTTTCTCTATCTTTTGTAGTTCTTGAGATAAAGCCATGTTGTCGACCCGGAATCGGAGCCCTAAAAAAATTCAAATGAGATTTGAACTGGAAAAAAATGGATTTGATGAACTTTGCCACCGTGATTTGAGGATTTATTATATGTGTCAAAAACTGTTAATAAAATATTCATAAAATCAAAATTTTTTCTTTCTTTTTGATTTAACCCCATCAATTTTTTGAAGACTTTTCTCTCGAAAAAGGGTAATTTCGTTCCAAAAATATATATGATTATAAGTTATTTTTGTGCAAAACAAACAACTCATGTGTCCCTCAACCAATATATTTAAAATGATACTGTTTACTTTTAACACCTGGTAAAATCGGACACAAATGATGCGGCGCTTCACTAAATTTCTTTGTTATTTTTTGTCGCAAAAATCTGATAAAAAGTACTTATGACGTTGTTATTAGAAGCCAAAAAATATCGCGAAGGGTCTGTTACGGTGGCAAATTACCGGGCGGTTATTTTTAATATTATATGACAAACTGATTTCCTTACCGTTTTTCTTCAATTGAAGGTTTAAGTCAAATATTTTGTATTTACGATATTGTCTCAAAAAAAAATTATCGTAAAAAACCGAAAAAATATAATTTCAATTTTTTTTTCTATCAAATAATTGTTGAAGCTATTGAATAAATAGTTTATATTTTCGCTAACGTTAACTTGAATGAAAATATGATTTTTAAAGTCAGTTGGCCACCGCTGCAGCGCGCTGAGTACGTCACTGTTCATAACTTCTGAGTATGTGGGTTAAAGATATCTCAATATTAGATATGCCTAATACGATACCAGTGTTTCAGTTGTCATGACCTTGTTCATGCTATCGCGCTGTTTCCACAATTAATTAAAGCAAGCATCAGTTATTTGTCACGGTATAGCTGTTCTTCAGCTTTAACAAATTCGCGACGTTAATTATTTCTGTAAGCTCGAACGACAGCCTATTTTGAGTATTGATGTAAACTCATTCATTATTGTGCCAAGTTTAAAAATTATGATAAATTTAAAACTATAAACCAAATCAATTCAGTAGCAACCAAATTTAATTTTTTATTTAATTCGAATGATTTTTGCATCAGTATCGCGTGCTGATAGGCCGATCATTTTTCATGTGATTCAGTCCTTAAAAATTAATATAAGAAGCTTTTGGCCGGTCAAAAAAAAGACAATATGGAAAACTTTAGAACTATCGTCCGAATTTTTAAAAGTCAAATTCGCAATCTTTATCGTGAATTATGAAAAATTATTGAAAATTTACGTTTTCGTATTCATTTTGGATAAAAAATAAAATTGGATATCTTTTAAAGAAACAAAGCTTCTACTGTGAAGATATTCAGTTGGCTTACTAATAACATAAAAAACCCGATAATGCGAAATAGCAACGGATTCATTGTGATTGAAGATCGTTCCGTACTAAAAGACCCTACTTAACTAGTAGGGAACGATCCTAAATCACTATGAATCCGTTAAAAAGATATAAGAAAGCGGCTGTGGATAGTTCCGTTTGGAAGGAATTGTCTGATATTTCTCTTGCTCTAAACACTCAGCACTCTTAAACAAAAATAATACTTTTGTTTGTTCGAGATATATTATGTATTCATTTTTTTGCTGATAAAAACTATAGTCTGATAAGCTTTCGGTTTATTATAACCATTTTCAAATCACTGTTTTTTGTAGTAAATAAATTTCCAAATATCGTTCCGAGCAATTAACAAAAAAGAACACACATTTATGAGCACTTCACAGAACTTTCAATTAATTGACCCAATTACTTTGAAAGAATTGCATTTGAAGGACCGATGATAACTCAACTTCAACCCACCCTTAACAAACAACTAAAATTTAAAAAATCTAATTCGATTTGCAGCTGTATTACACGTGTTAATGACGTTTTTGAACATTATTAATAGTAGGCTTTTAATTTGGCAATTCGAGGCCTACTATTGCCAAATTACTCTATGCAACCTGCGAAAAATATTCTCTTCATTTTCTATCTCACAAAAAACACTGATTTGAAAATGGTTATAATAAAAATGGAGACTACTTCAAGTAAATCATAATGATTAATTTTGAAATAAGTCATTTTTTCACGAATGGCATTCGACCGTCGTATGATAGCATGTCCAATTAAAAATGGTAAGTGGTAATCCGCCAACAAAATAAATAAATCTTTACTGGAAGAAGGGGTGATTAAGGATGGAAAAACCAACCTTTCTAAATCAGAGATGGTCAGTGAACTCTTATCTGGCACATGATAAGAGTTAACTTCTGGACAGGGGGCTAATCTTGATAACTTTCTTGATGAGGGATTCTTTACAGAAGTCTCACCAGACACATCCGAGACAAAAATGACTAGTTCGTTATATAACTCGGCCACATTCAATTTTACTCGATTAATATCCAATTTCTTTATTATTTCAGGGTCCTGAAGCAAATTCGTGGTCTCGGGATAAGGTAGTTTGGTTCTAAAAAAGTTCATATAAGTTAAAATTATTTTCCAAAATTGACTTATTATTATTTCCGTTTCAAAAATTTTCCTGTTTTGGCTAATTAAATGGACGTGGTTATTTTGGTACATATTGAATCAAAAAAAAGGGGAATTGTAGGCCTACGTTTCCTCTACAAATTCGTATCATTTTTTGCCTAACACACCTACGCATTTTTTGAAAGGACTATTGTTTCTCAAATCTTGAACAAAACGGTATACATAGTACAGTTTGAAATAAACTGAAATTAAATCCGAAATAGTGTACCGTATTAAATTATAATTCAAATATTTTCTGGTTTATATGACTCGTCACAAATATGAAAAATTATTTATAAAAATTTAAAAGTGTGTAAAATTAAAAACTAAAANAAAAGTATTGGAAAAATAAAACTACATAAAAAAGTGTGTCTCGAGCTTCTTTTTGTTATTTTAGAATTGACATGTGTTAAGTATAAATATTAGTATTTACCCTTCAGCGGTGATTAATTGTAAAAAATCATTGCGGTTATCAGAAGAATCATGATAAAATAACTTTTCGGCGGATGTTACTATACCCAATAATCTTAAGCGGGTGGCTAACTCATCTGGATCTCTCACAGTATTCAGGAACATTTGCAATAATTCTAGTCGGGAGCCATATCTGATCAAAGGTTTGCAAAACTAAAAGTCAGTATAAATAATGATGAAGACCGAAAATTTTCGATACAAATCGTGTCAAGATAAAAAATTATATCCCTTATCCCTAGTATGTCCACCATTAATTTCGACTTATAGAAATAATGAGTGGATTGTGCAGAAAGTTTTAGGGGTTGAACAATACATGTTAAAATAAAAAATAAAAAATTAAGAAAAGTTTATTTTAGTCTTCACGTTATTAAAATAGAGCTATTTTTCGTGTTTTTAGTATTTAATTAATATAAAACAAATGCAAAAACGGCAGTTTTTCGGTCAATATCACTTATTTAAGAAAATTAACATAATTCTTCTAAGAATTAAAAATGTTCTAGAAATTTTGATTTTTAACTCCCAAACCAAAATACATACGGTTTAAATCATCAAGAAAAATGAAAAGTTTTTACTTATTTAATAGATTTTTTCTTTAAAAATTATAAATTGAAAGATTATGTAAAAACAAAATGTGTTAGCCTGAAACGAAGTCGTAAACCCTTGGAGGCTCCATACTATAATCGAAAATCTATGAAGATTAAATACCAGAAAATTGCAGGTTGCTTCTGAATGATTCACTTTTTGAAAAAATATTTTCTGAAACTGCTGCAGTTTTTGATTGTCGATTTTAGTCCTGGCGGCTCAAAATAAATTTGTAAAATTTTCTAAAAAATTCTTTAAAAACTTTTTATTTCTCTAAAAGTGATATCGATAAATGGCGTAGGGAAGGTTCATTTTGCGGAAAAACACTTATAGAGTGAAAAGACTGAGAATTGCAGGTGATTTCTGAGGAAGTCACTTTCTAGAAAATCAAAATTCCTAATCATTTCCACTATTAAGTTTAAAGTTTTTTGTTCTGACGTCTTCCATTAGTTCACAATAAAAATGCATAAATTTGTTCACCTTTTTTTAAAAAAAGGGTTGATAAAGTCAAAATGTGAATTATGTTCTATTAAAAGTTTTGGCCTATCCTTAGTTTTGAGGTATGGAAAACGATAAAATTGCCAGCACTTCTCTTTTACTTTTCACGTAATGAGCGCTCAAAGTTGGAATAAAAAATTGGCGTTGGAGCCTCCAAAGGTTAACTAAATAGATTTTGAAATCAAAAACTTGCAATACTATTTTATTTTCTATAAAATATATGGTCTATTTTAAGGTATAATATAGGGTGAGAACCACATAATTGTCTCGCAATTATAAAAAATCAATTTATAAACTTAGTGTCTTTAAGAAAGCGGAAGAAGAAAAGTTAACCATAAACCCAAATTTGAAAAAATGAAAAAAAATTGAAAAAATTAATTGAAAATTAATTAAAAATATAAAAAATTGATTTTTACCTCGTGTACAATTAAGGCAATATGTGATAATAGCATTGCATGATTTTTTGGACCAAATTGGGACTCGCGGGCATACTGCTTTTCTATCAGCAAAAACAATTCTCGGGGGATAAAAGTCAGGGCTGGTTCTCGCATAAAGGCAACATGGGCTAATTTTTTCTCTACGGTATCGATAGGAGAATGGGAATCACTGAAAATACCCTGTGAAGGGTTTATCAGTGGTACATCTGAACCAAAAAAGCGAATCCGCATCTGTGCACCTGTTATAAGTTCTTTTCTTCGTATAAATAATGAAAATTGATAAAATATAGTGCAAAAATGTCAAAGCAAAAATTATTTTTAAAATTTTTTATAAATCGGAAGTTATTTGAAGACTGAGGGGTTATATAGGAGGCGGCACATGTTCAAAGAAAGGCACCTAATTGGTCAATAAGATTTTAAGGGGGCTAAAATTCTCTAAAATTCTCCAGACCAGACAGGAGTCCTCATGAACCGTAGGGAACGTATAGGAAGGTTTATTGACATCAATAAATATATAGTGAGCTGGTAAAATACTCAGCGTATTTGGGCCAATATATATATATATAAAAACTCGATAAAACAAAACAAAATTTCAAAAAAAGGGGCTAATAACCTCTGCAAATATATATTAAAATAAGAATAAGAATATAAAAAAGGGGGCTGAGTTAAAGGGGTAAAAATGACCCGATAAAAACTCAAAGGGGTCATAAGGGGGTTGCAGGATCAATTATATGAACAAAAATTGGGTAAAACGTACAGTGGGTCTTTAATTTGTAAAAAGAAAAATTTCAAGGGGGTTGTTGGGTCAATCAAATGAACAAAAAAAAGTTAGGGGGGGTTTCACGCAGTAGGATCAAAATTTGTAAAAATAAGCATTAAGGGGGTTTTAATTGATTATTAGGGCCGATCATGTGTATAATAAATAAAGTTAAGGGGGTGAAACAAGTATGAGGGTCAAAAATTCGTAAAACATTTTTGGTAATAATTAATTGTTCTTTTCATTATGAAATTAAAAACGAGTAGTAAAAATAAGAAAAAAGGAGACAATATGCATTTGTATATTTTCTTTGTTTACTTATTTATCTTTTGGTACAAATTAATATAACTTAATTATTTTAATTAATTATTTTAAAAATCATTACAGATATTCCGGGACTCTTTAAGGGGAAACACTTTATATGTAAAACGATGCTGCAATTTAGAAGATATAACTTATTTTAGTGTGACAGCAGGGGCGGCCGACAAGCAAAACCAAAAAACGACAAGAATGAGACGATTGGAAAACTTCTTCAGGAAAAATCAATCTCAATTTCAATCTCAACCTCAATTCCAACTTCATAGTCAAATAATTAATTGCGGTAGATGGAAAACAAGGGGTGGAATTAAAAAGACGAAGAAAAAAATGATGATTCAAAAATTCTCAATACTTTTTGCATGTTTTTTCACTGTCAACATTTGTATTTTATTACTATTTATTTAGCGCCTAAGATTAATTTTACAAAACAAAAACACATCCTAAGTTCAACTTATATTAATAATAATGGTTAAAAACTTATTCTCCTTTTCAAAATTCAAATAATTTTTCTATATTTAAAACATGAGTGCAAATTCATCATTTATAATAATTCGATTATACCAGCTCTTTTCTTCTTTGTATCAATCTTCTTTCGTTGAGAAAAATTTGAAGAATTTTTTTTAAGATCAAACACAAAAATTTTCATAAATTTAGACCGACCACGTGCACTACGTGATGTAGATGGACTAAACCGTATTACTTACGATTCACTTATACGACATACGGTTCAATCCAATAAAATTAATAATAAAACCACTTAATAAGCAAACTTTTTTTCGAACAAAATCGAAATATAATATTGGAAAAATTTTCAATATTTAAATGCATTGATGTTTTGTCAATTTCAAACCCGTTTGCGAGGCACATCCATAAAAATTTTTTTTAATTTTCAAAACTCAGAGTTGAACACCTCGGCACAAAGCGGGGTGATTAGGCTCTGGGAATGCATTTGTTAAAAATTTTTTGTATCTTCAAATCTTTTCTTAATAAAGTTTTACAATTATCAAAAAAAAAAAACCGAAAGCTTATCAGACTATAGTTTTTATCAGCAAAAAAATGAATTTAACAAAAATGACACTCGCTGACAAAAAAATGTTTTCTCACGAAGATGTAAGATCTTCATGTGAGAAATTTTTTAAGATACTTTTTTCGATGCAAAAACATAAGAGCCGGAAATTCTTTATTTGACAAACTGTTGCTATCACTTTCCCACACAGTAGTCCACTACGTTTGAATGAGAGCGATTTTGACAAAACCAGAGCTTCAGAGTACAGAAATCATTAGTTTTTAAAGGTTTTTTTTATATCAACAGTTCGCCATCTTTTNAACCAAAAAAAAAAAAAAAAAGGGGCAAAAAAAAAAGAAAGAGAAAAAGAGAAAAAAAAAAAAAAAGGAAGGAAAAACCCAGGAAAAGTTCCTTTTTTCCCACAAAAAATTTTCCCGAAAAAACAAAACTTAAAAGGGGGGGTTTTACTCACACGGTTTTTTGGGGAGAATATTTAGGAATCGGAGGCTCAGAAAGGAAAACGAAACCATTTTATCGAATTACCCCAAAACTCTAAAAATGAAAGATCTATTGCCTTTTTTGCTCCCGACCCAAAAGTTAGAAAAAAACTATTTTTTGCGCACACAGGCACAAAGTGGGGAAGTAAGAGTTCCTAAGAAACACTGATTTTTGACTTCAATGTGGTTTTTTATTTCCGGAAACGGCTTAAAATGAAAAATTGATGAAAGTTTTTGTAAGTACAACGGTTTCTAACTACGATCCGACAGTTATCCGAAAATATTTGCAAAAATTTCGAATCGGGACTTGTTCTACTAGAATTTATGAAAAACCAGTAATTAAATTTTAATGATATTGTTTAGAATTTGTTTAGCTTCAATTTCTTCCTCAAAAACGATTTAGGGTTCGATATTTATTTCTTTTAAATAAGGTATTATTCCGGAGAAACATGTCTTCTTCAATTTCTAGTGGAAAATTTTTTTTGAGACATTGCTCCCTAATTTAGAGCAAATTGCAGATCAAGTTTTCAGCCGCAAGTCCCAATTTTCTATTCTTAAAAAATCATCGTAATCGAGTTTGACAAGTAACCGATGCAAATGAAGCTCATGGTCTACTGGAAGAGAAAATTTGCTTGTACGTGAAGGTTGAAGATTTTGGATCCCTTATATTCTAGGAATCAAGTAAACGTGAAAATTTTTCAAACTAACATAATCCAACATGTCTTTCATTCAATTTCTAGTGTAATTTTTTTTTTAATCATAGCTCCCCTCCTATTAGGTAAGAAAAATTGTAATTTTTGGGTTCAAGACCGGAAGTCAATTCTTGGAGTTCTAGAAAGTTTATTTTCATGCCGATTGTACCGAAAGTACCCTCAAATAGAAGCTACTGCAAAACTGAAATTAAAAGGTGCTACTCACTTTTACTTATTTTGAAAATTTTTTATTAAAATTGAGGGTTAAAAAAATTTCGAGATAAGAATACATTTATCTCGAAATTTTTTTTCGGACAGGAAACTTTTAGTCACTTCAAACATTGTAAAATAAAACTTTTTAGACCGTTATTATAGAGAGAAATGCATTTTGTGCTGCCTGAGGCTTTTGGTGCATTATTATGTCCCTAACCAAAGGGTTTTGATCCAGAAGTGAATTAAGGGGGTTCTCAACGGTTTTTTAATTCAGGTTAGGGACATAATACTGTCTTCTTTCATTTTTATACTGAGACCGGAATTGAATGACGTAAAAGACCATGACACTTTTGCATTGTTTTAGTTTAAGCATTTTTATAGGAAATCTTGAATGCAATACAATGCAAAATTTGTGAATAAAATTCGAATTACTCGTAAAATAAACAGTTCTAGGTAGCTAATAGCCTCTGAGAGCCTTTTTCGGAGTTGAGATATAAGAGAGATGCCTCTGGCGCGATAGATGCCATGGCGTCTTTTTCCTTCGTGAGACCTAGCCGAAATGTTATCCATAAGTCCTCAAATTTTGTGGAAATCATTTTGTCACCTAAATTTTTGCGTTTCCATTCGTTGGAAAATTTCAGTTTTTGAAAGTTTTGATAAAAAAAATTTCAAATTTTTTATCTTATTCTTTGTAAAAAATTATAACGAATGACTGATCTAATTTGTTTGTATCTTTTACTGTTCAAATTTCGAGTGAGACAAAATTGAATTTGAACAAATTTATTAACCTCGAAGGAAATTTCTCAAAATAAACTTTTTCATGGTCTTTTTAGCAACCCTTGGTCAAAAATAAACCATGGAGTCGCTAAAGAGCAATGAATCCGCACATCTAAATTTGACCATGAATAAATTTCCTCATAATAATAAAAAAAAGAAATGTCATTTTTTTAAAAACACAACAAAACTGAGTCTTGAAATGACCAGGAAAAATTCTCAAGAAGATTTGCCAATCAAATCGATACCGATTTTCGACGTTGGAAATAACCCGAATCCAGTTAAAAAAGTAAATTATGCATTCTTGGCTGCAATATTAATCAGAATAAATTGATAAGAATATCAATTCTTAATTTTCAAGTTATACTGTATAACTTGCAGGAAGAGGTATATATATATACATATAGATAAATTATATATAGAACCGGGCTTTGAACTCGACACCTCTGTATTTGTTATGGCGTAAAAATATTATATATAATATTCTATCCTGGCTGGTAATAACTGTTTAGCCCGTGTTGTATGGACCTCACGGTATGAACTTAAGGGGGTCGGTGTATTTTGACAGATACGGATAAGCTCGTGATGAAAAACTTTATCACTGGTTTTATATTTTTTCTCGTAAAACCACCAAGATTGTTTCATACTCCACGAGCAACTTTTGTAACTATAGAATTTTCAAGTTATTGCTTTTTTAAGAAAATTTTGAGTTCGAATTAAACTTTTCGAATTCCACAAATTATGAGAAATTTTTGAAAAAAAGTTCCGAGCATTATGAAAAAATGCCTCATTTTTTCATCAAATTTTTTTTTACAGTATTTGTTTCAAATCAACGCAAATAATTCTTCATAATCATCACTTTAACTTTTCGTGTAGGTGACCACATATTTTTATATGATATTTGAAAAATAATATGAAATGTTTTTGGGATTTGTGGTCAAAACTATTTGGAAATATTTTTAGAATTTTTTCTCATTTCTTGTTCAAAAATTTTCAAACTTATTTTTATGGAATCCTTAGCTGAAAATATTGGAGATGGCTAGTTTCACTATATTCAAATATGTTCTTTTGTTTCTTTGCTCTTGTTTATACTCTGAATCGTATTTTTTGAAATATAACTACGGAGTTTTGAAATATACAGTTGCCTGAACGATCCACCTTTTTATCCGCAGAATTAAGAAAGAATTTATCACACCCAAACTTGCCAAATTGGTTGAACCGACCCATCCACCGTTTATAAATGTATTTCATTTAACTCATGAAAAAAAATATTTTTTTGGATGTGATTTTGTCGTCTTTTTCACACAATTTAAATTTTCGATTTTGACGTTAAAATCGTATAAATCGAAATGAACAAATTCAAAAGTGGTCGAGACCATTTTTAGAGCTTCAAAATTAATAAAAAAAATAAAATTTACTGTAATTTAGAAACACTTCGATAGCAAACGCGCGTTTTTTAATGTGTTTTTTCAAAAGACGATTTATAAAGTAAAAATAATCGATCTGACAAAAATCAATTAAACAAAGTGAGTTCAGAAGTTCCAAGTTACGGTCTAAAAGTTTTATTTTACAATGTTTGAAGTGACTAAAAGTTTCCCGTCAAGCGAAAAAAAATGAAAAAAATGCAAATCTTTCAAATGCACCGACCCCTTATCCGTATAATTATCACGTCCGTGATAGAATAATTCAATCATTTAATAATCCTTACCAAATTCAAGGGTCTTTGAAAGATAGCCAGTTGCGTCCTGACTCATGGTGAGTCTAAACCCCATTTTATTGTATGAATTTTTTCAGCAATTTTAATATTATGGTATTATTACGCGCATTTCATTCTCTTACAAGATTTTTTTTTATTGACTTGGACATCATGTTTGATATAATTTTCTATATCGCTTTATCACACTTTATTACTTTCTCGTCCTTGTTAGCAAACGTAGTGTGTTTTAAGTAGTAGGGAAGAAAGTACCGAAAGTGTGAAAGAGAATAATATATGATAATATCGAAGATCTTGCCTAGTGTGATTTTTATCTTGAGCGTCACATCAATTGATAGAGTCCAATCAATTCTCGGGATTCTTGAATTTGAGTCGACAATCGGGTATTATGATTGGACACTGGCTCAAGTGATGACGCTCAAGATAAAAATCACACAGGCAGGATCTTCGATATAACTGATAAGTTTAAATTACAGAATAATATCAATTTTGTCACCAATTATTCAAAGTAAGTTAATTTTTGCCTGCTACAGGCAGCCTGCATAGTCTATGGGCAATGCCAAGCGTCAAGGTGAATCAATTTCCTGGAGTTCACTAAAAATTGGATTTTCTGTAGAGCTGTTATCGACCTCAACGGAAAACTCAGTGAGTTGTCAAAAGTGCCAACTTTTGAGTTTTACGTCAACTTATTTCGGTAAGTCTTCAATCAGTAGCTTAGTGTCAGTTCATTGCATAACTTGTGTATATTTTTTTTGATTAATTTTTTTATAATTTTTTGCCAGAAATGCGTATTTTTGAATGAGCTCTTCTCGATCTAGCCACTCAATCATCTTAGGAATGGAAGTAAACGGCATTTTTCGCCAATTTACAAATTTGAAATCTATCTTTCACGAGAATATCCCTTTATTGCACTCAACAAAAGATTTGGGTCCTCGAAAACACATGGGTGAGAAAACAACGCGGTTTTCAAAAACGATTCAGCCGATTAGGTTCGTAGATAGCTCAGACTGAGCACAAATATCTAGTGAATAATTCAAAATAAAAATTGGTTCGAATCATACCATTGTTTTTATTTTTTCTCGGGCCTTTGTTTCCATTTTTAACAAAAACTAATAATTAAAAAATTTCAGTAATCTTAGAATAAAAAATTGAAAAATTGGTCTTATTGAATACGATTTTAGATGTTTGTATTAACTAGATAATTGTCCTCAGTTTGAGCTACGTAATAACTAAATCGGATAACTCGTTTTCAAATGACGCGTCGTTTTCTCATCCACGAATTTTTGAGGGCCCAAATCTTTGACAGAGGGCAATAAAGGGATATATGTTTAAAATTTCTTACCTTTTTCCGCAATTCTCATCAAAATAAAGCTGCAATTTTATTGAATAAAAGTAATTTTCTAATTTTTCACTCATAATATACGTCTCATAAATCATTTATAATAAATGAATTTGATATACAAATTCCAAAATACTCAAAAAAATGTTTTCGAGTCGAATGTTTTTTTGAGAAACTTTGAACATTAACATAAATGTTGAACAATACGGCCTTCTAATTGGTCAGAAAAAACTAATTGTAAATCAGAAAATAAACCCGACGAGATGTCTTTGCCATACCTTTCTGAGGTACATGAGATAAAAATTAAAATCGGTTTTTATCACAAATCTCGAGATATTTTCGATACAAAGTAGCCAAAAAACCTCAAAAATCACCGAAATTGAATGTAGTTGCGCTCGAGAACATATAAAACCTGGAAAACCATAAACAATGGTGGCTTCAAAAANNNNTATTTAAATTTTACCTCATCCAGGTGAATTTCTTGAATTTATGGAAATTTGTTTTTAAAGGTCAATTTAGATTCGTTATTAATTCATAGTTATTATACATGTTAAGTTCATCAGAAAATTCGGAGCTTTTTAGCGCTAAAACGGTACATATCTACAAAGGAGTTAATAGCCTATTGAACCTAGGCCTCTTCTTTCACGTTCACATTTGAACTTATTTTTGAAGTTTCTATTGGTGTAAGTAGTGTATTATCCGATGCTTTCATTCGTCAAACGCGAATGCAAAAGTAAAGGCCCAGGAATTATAATATTTGATATAATCGCCATCAGACAAAGAAAAATCGTATTTTTGTACAACTGTAAAAAGTTATGGGAGAAAATAAGAGCTTTTTTGCGAAACTACCCCCTCCTCTAAATGTGTTGTTAAATTTCTGCTACTTATACACGGGAATAATGTTATATTTCGTTTTTTAGACCCAGGCACTATTACATATTGCATACATTGAAAATATTTCATGAATAATAAACGATATGACTATCCAAGTCAGGACTATGGAAAGCCAATAAGAAATAAACGAGTAAAAAGATCATACTATTATAGCAAAATAGAGTGCGGTCAGAGAAGATAGAAATAAACCTCACATTTGTTATACACTTCAAAAAAATTTTGTCATTGAAAAGATATTTCGAAGGTCAGAAATTATTCCCATTTTTTTGGATTTGACAGTGGCGACAGGCAGACTCAGGACATGTGAATAGTATTACAAGGCTTAATTAGGGGTTGGAAAAGAAGACAAAAAAATATAACGAAAATTACAAAGGAATGGATTATTTTTCACTTAATTTTGGATCCATATATATTGACAGATATTCTATATCTATATACTGAGAAAAAATGTTTTTTTACCGTTTTATCTGATCATTAGCAGAAGTAATTTTATTACAATAATGGCATCAGAGAAACGAAGGAATTAACCTCAATACGGAGAAAAACCCATACAGAAAATTTTGACCGAATAACAGAGAAAAACCAGTTTTGAATGCTGAAATTCAAATTTTACGGAAAAATTAATGGTTGATTTGGCGAAAAAATTTATTAAAATGCAGGTGAATATATTCTTCAGTTTGTATTCCAATAATATGATAAGATCAAATAATATGAGTTTCTTAGCATGCTTCGTTTACGTAACAAACTTAAATGTTTATAGAGAAAAACGGTGGGAATACCATTCTCGATGGTTTTGTTAAATCTTTGTTTAAATTTTAAGAATTTTCATTTTATACTATATTTCCCAATTTTTTTCTTTTTTTTAATTAAATTTTTCTTAACTTTTTTTCAAATTTAACTGCATTTTTATTATTTTCTTCAGTTTCTTTCAATTTTACATTTTTTTTCAATTTTCTCTAAATTTGACTGCATTTTCATCAATTTTTTCTTTCAATTATTCTGTTTTTAAACATTATCTTAATTTTCATAAATTGTCATCTACATGTTGTAAATCTATGATTATGATAATTAATCGAAAGTTATGATAAATATGGTTTTAAATAATCTACATGTTGAATGTTTTTTTTTAATTTTTCGCTAAATTTGTTAGTTGTAATCAAAATTTAACAGTTGGTAGTCAAATTTAAAATAAAAATATAGCTAAGAAAATCCTATTCAAGTAAATAACGAAGATCCCTTAGAAACCAACGTAAATTTTAACTATTTGATTATGTGAATGGGAGTATTTTCTACTCGAAAAGGGCAGAGGTTGGGAAAGACCCAACAAAATGGA
Source organism: Oikopleura vanhoeffeni (assembly GCA_004367855.1). NCBI lineage: Eukaryota > Metazoa > Chordata > Appendicularia > Copelata > Oikopleuridae > Oikopleura > Oikopleura vanhoeffeni. Next base: position 57,028 of record SCLH01000631.1, read on the forward strand.
AGTTTACCTAAAGATACATCATCTGTTCGCCGTCATGACGTCCAGTCAGGGCTTTATAGACTGAGAGCTATGTAAATTGGCTCATTTTCAGAATAGTTAAGATTAATGAAAGTAAATCATTATCTTTAAAGATTATCCTTATTTATCCTAATTTATTAAATTTGCCCTGTGAAGCCTGAAAAGATCAACACTAATGTTTGGGGAAATGATTTTGGAACAATGTTTTGTGAGACTCAAAGGAGAATTGAAAACAAAATTAATTTTAACGGTTGTGAAATCGGTTGCTCTGGACAATTAAAATCCAAAGGTCACAGTAACCTTGTCACAATAACATGGTTACTCAGTATTGGACGATTTCCATGACTCATATCGATTTTCAATTATTGTCGAAGAAAAATTAATCTGAAATAATAGTCTAAAATGGCTTTGGTCTTACTTGACCTTCATCGAATATTTCATTATTATTTCATGAGGTAATTGGTGCCATGCAAAAACGTCTACGGAATGTAAAAGTAACTTTAGGCTAACTATGTGCACAGAGGTCGGTATAACGGCACCTAATATAAACAGTTTCTTTAGCGACCGATGTCTACTTAAGGGCTCGGTGGATTTTGACAGATACGGATATCCGCGGATATGGGCTCTTGATAAAAAACTTTTACTGGTTAAAATTCTTCTCAATCTACCATCAAAATGATGTTTCATGATCCAGGCAACTTTTGTAACTACAGAGTTTTCGAATTATTGCTTCTAAAGAAAATTTTGAGTTCGATTAAACTTTCCAGATTCGACAAATTATGAGAAATTTTTTGAAAAAAAGTTCGAACATTATCAAAAATGCCTTAATTTTTGTGTTCAAATATTTTTTGCATTATTGTTTTAAATCAACGAAAAAAACTCTTCCATAATGGCTACTTTAACTTTTGCGTAGGTGACCACATATTTTTTATATGCTATTTGAAAAAATCATATACATTTTAAGATTTTTTGTCGAAACTTTTAGGAAATATTTTTAAAACTTTCCTCATTTCTGGTCAAATTTTAAAAACTAAATTTTTCTGGAATCTTGAGCTGAAATATACAGGAATGTCTAACTTTCCTTTATTTAAACAAGTCTACGGTTTTGTTCACTTCGCTTTTTTATACTCTGAATGCATACTGTTTTTGAATGGAAATACGGTTTGCGCGAATGTACTTTGCCGTCTTTAAATAAAATGTAAGATAATTATTATATCGAGGACTTGCACTAATTCGGTAAGCCGACCCATCCACCACGTACAAATTTTGATAATTTAAACTCATTACAATAATATTCTCTTTCGATGATGCAAAAATTTTCGTTTTTTTTGGGTCTTTTTTAGGAAATTTTAATTTCGATTTCGACGTAAATCATATGAAATTAAATTATATAAATTTTTCGACGATGGTCGAGACATTTTTTGAAGCTTTATTAATAAAGTAAAAAAGAAATTCTAATATTAGACACACTAAGTCAACAAACACGTACTGCGTTTTAGAGTGTTTATTTAAAGACCGATTTATAAATAAAGAATAATCGATCTGAAAAAAAACAGATTAAACAAAGTGAGCTCAAATTTGAAAATTATGAAGTGGCAAAAAGTTTCCCATGAAGACAAAAAATTGAAAAAGTGCAAATCTGTCAAAATGTACCGAGGCCCTTAACATTTCGATATTTTATATCACCTTCAAAAAATAAAATTTTGACGTGAAATTTTGAAATTGATACTATGAACTTAAAATAAACCTTGGAGGTCCTCTACCAGGCCTCGGCAAGCCAAGAGACCCCTAGCTTGACTTGGCTTTAATATCAAGCCAGGTTTGCTGGCTTGCGGTGGCTTGACTTGACTTGACCAACAACTGGGGCATTTTCAACAAAAATTAAGCTTAATTCTTAATAATTTTCTAGAATATTGGAAGTCTATCAGAGTGGGATATCAGCTTAGCTAGTTTATCCAAAAATAGCTTTATAAACTGTCAAAATCAGCGACACCCACACCCTCAATCGGCCTTCGGGACTCATTTTCAGGCTCATTTTTTAACAAAATTCGATAAAAAACATAAAATCTACTTTAACTGAAATAATCCTCTTTTATCGGCCTACGGCGGATTAGGAGCTCATTTATCAACAAAATTGATAAAAAACATAAAATTCCCTTCTTTCCGCCATCGGCCGATTTGAGGCTCATTTTTCAACAAAATTAAGCCAAAAACATAAAATCCTTCCTTTATCGGCCTTCGGCCGATTTGGAGCTCAATTTTCATCAAAAATAAATAAATAACATAACACTCCCCTTTATCGTCAAGCCAAGTCAAGTCAAGCCAGAAAAATTTGCTGGCTTGCCGAGGCCTGTCCTCTACAGTAATGAAATTTAAATCCTGAAATATTGAAAACAGAGTAAGAAGATTTTTTTTTGTGTATAAATGCATTTATTATTGACTTTTTTGCAGTGTGAAAGATTAAGGGATTTGTTGTTATTACTGCAAATTGTAGTAATTTACACAATGGTTTTTTTAAATTAATTGTGCTCAAAATGTTTATTTTTCAAAAGTTAGGAGGTTCAGAGCTCTATAGCGCTAACACGATTGAAATAATCGCAATTCCACGAAAAATCGTATCTCTGTAATCTTCTTTATACAATCAGTGAGAAAAGAACTTATTTTCAACTTTTCTAATTAAGTTTGAAAAGTTTAATCTGCAACAGTTTTTCCCGTCAGATAATCATTTTTGAGTTTAAATGTCGAAAATGAATATAAATTTTTTGCTGAAGATTATCTTTTTTGGTACGTCAAAAATAAAGAGCTCTCATTGTTATATTGAATATTGAATGTTAATAACATTATGTTATTCAAGTTCGTTGCTTTGTATTCTTTTATTTTTATTCGATGATCCTTAGCTCACATGATTTTGTGCCCTTCAGCGACTTTTTTGTACCCTTCAGCGACCTTTTTGTACATTATTACCCATTGTTTGCTAATAAGTTCATAAGCAAGTTGAATGCATATTATTGCATGAGCTGTCTTATTAAAATAAGAAGAAAAACTAAGTTTGACATTGAAAACGAAAATTTCAATGCCAATTTTACCAATTTTTGGACATTTTTTCTGCGTCCAACGAATCAAGAAAATTTTTTCTAGTTTGAGATGTTGGATATCATGTTTGGGATCATGTTTGAGATGTTATGGTAAAAAATATTTTTAATGGTCATTATATCAAGAGGCTTGAAGGCGATAAGTATCGAAATTATTGGTCTTTATCCGAATAGAACATCTATTCTGCCCATAAAAGACATATCATAACGTCCAAAATCAGGTTTTACAGAGTTGACCACCCCCAAAAGCTCAATGTATCGAACGGGCATTTGAATTCGACTTCACTGCCAATATAAATTTCAAATCCCACATTAGGCTTAAAAAATCGATCATACTCTGAAGTACCTAAATCTGTAATGATGACCAATAAAATTTGAACAATGTTTTTGACTAATGAAACTTAGAAAAAAATAATAAAGTTAATCATTATGCCTTAAAAAATTTAACTTGAAACGAATTTTAAAAGTCAAAACACAATATAAATATTACGAAATATACAGAAAAAATTTCAAAATGCAAAACAAGCACGTATTTTGAGCGCTAATTAGGCGAAGGTTTGCCCTTTTTGCGCAAGATGAGTCATCTTAGATGCCTCGAACTTTTTATCAATTTCAACCAACTTCAAGGTAGGTGTATATTTTATAATGTACTCATTTTTCAGAAACCTAGACAAAATTCTCATTAATGCTTATTTGGGGTCTTGACTTTAACTTCCCAAGAACTTTTGAACTCAAACCGAACTCCTAAATTTCAAAATAGTCATGTACATACAAAAAAGTTTGCGCTCGAGCGAGCGTCAGGAAACGTAGCATGATGAAATCCCATTACGAAAGCGTATACATGTTGAATTTTATAATATTGGTTTTAAGGGCCTTGGTGCATTTTGACAGATACCGATAGTGGGCTCTTATGAAAAACTTTTCACTGGATTTATGATATAATTCTTTCCAATAAGCATCAAAGTGACATTATATGAGAGGCAACTTTTGTAACTAGCGTTTTTAGGGCATTATGTTTTTTAGAAAATTTGAGTTTGAATTGTGCTTTCGAATTCGAGGAAATATGAGAAATTTTGTAATAAAGTTCAAACATAGTAAAAAAGGTTATTTTTCGTTCAAATTTTTTTTTCATAGTTGTTTAATCAACGAAAAAACTATATAAAATGGCTACTTTAACTTTTTCGACTTGGTGACCACAATTTTATAATTGCTCTTTGAAGAAACCATAATGACATGATTTAGTTATTTTTGGTCAAAAATAATAAAAAGAATTTAAAAATTTTTCTCATTCTTGTTAAAATTTCAAACGTAATTTTTTTTGAAATCTTGCGAAAATATATGGGAAGTGGCTACTTTAGTATGAATTTTAAATATATTTCGTTTTGTTCTTCGCTCCTGTTTTACTGCTGAACATTATTTTTTTGAAATGAAAATACGGTTGCTGCGAAATAAGTTCAGCTCCTCTCAGTCAAGAATTAAAAAAAAATTATTTCACCGAGACTTGCTCAATTGATTAGCCGACCTGTCGACAGTTTTAAATTTATTTTATTTAACTAATGAAAAAAAATATTTCTTTCGATGTGCTAAAATTTCGTTTTTTTTTCAACTTTTTTCAAAACTTGAAATTTAACTTAATAACCGTACTTAATAACCATATTTTAGAGCTCCTAATTAATAAAAAGAAGAAGATAAATTTTACTTTTATTTAGACCCGTAACTTACAAACGCGCTTTTTTTGAGTGTTTTTTCAAAAGACGATTTATAAAGTAAAGATTATCAATCTGAAAAATTCAGATTACACAAAGTAATTTGAAAAGTGGCAACTTGTGTTCGAAACAGTTTTTATTCGAAAATTTTGAAGTGGCAAAAAGTTTCCCATCAAGACAAAAAAAATTGAAAAAGTGCAAATCTGTCAAAATGCACCGAGGCCCTTAAATCTGAGAGCGGTCAACTTNAAATGCCTTTAAGAGGGTCGGTGCATTTTTGCAGATTTCCACTTTTTTATTTTTTTTTCGCTTGGGTAACTTTTAGTCACTTCAAAGATTGTGGAAAAAAACTTTTTAGACCGTAACTTGGAACTTCTGAGCTCACTTTGTTTAATCTTATTTTTGTCAGATCGATTATTTTTAGTTTATAAATCGTCTTTTAAAAACACTTAAAAAAAGCGCGTTTGCTATCGAAGGTGTCTAAATTACAGTAAAATTTGTTATATTTTTTTATTTATTAGCAGCTCTGAAAATGGTCTTGACCACCGTTGAAAATTTATTTAATTTCGATTTATACGATTTTTACGTCAAAATCGAAAATTTTAATTGTTGAAAAAAGACGAAAAAACCCGAAATTTTAGCACATTCAAAAAAATATTTTTTTCATGACTTAAATGAGATACATTTTAAACGGTGGATGGGTCGATTAGATTAAAGACCAGAAATTGCAGGTTGCTTATGAATGATTCACTTTTTAGGGAAAAATTCTCTGAAACTGCTGCATTTAAATTTTTTGTCCTGACGGCTCTGAGTAAATTTTTATTTCTTTAAAAGTGAATTCGATAAATTGCGTAGGCTGGGGTTTTTTTTTGGAAAACACCTGTAGATTAAAGACCAAAAATTGCAGGTTATTTCTGAGGAAGTCTCTTTTTAGAAAATTTAATTTTTAATCTTTTCATTATCAATTTTTGTTTTCTCATTTTCTCCCGAATGAATTGCGTAGGTTAAAGGCCAATTTGTAAATGTCACTTTTCTACAGTGTAAAAAAATCCAAATATAAATTAAATAATATAAAAGGTTAAGTCTATCCTTAATCTCGGGGACTGAAGAACAATAAAGTTGCTAGCACTTTTAGTTTTCCCGTAATAAACGCTCAAAATTGCCCCACAAAGGCTTTGGAGCCTACAACGGTAAAAGATGCGAAAAATGACCTTTAAAGTCTTCGGGTTCTCACGGAAGTTTTAATAGCGGTATCACAAATAAAATAACCTGAATCGACAGTCAAGGGTTTTCTACAAGATCGTTTTAATTGCAACGTTATCGGATGTACCGGCTGGTCAAAATTAACCGGTAAAGTATAGCTTCCGGTACCGGAAATTATATTTCAATGATTAACATGTATCAACAGATGCAAAATTATCGGTTTTCTGGAAACAGTATTATAAACTAGTGGTCATAAAGGACCGCAAAGTGGCGCCAGAAGGGAATTTATATTCTGAGTGAAAACCGAAAGTGATATTTTCTCATGCTATAAATTGCGCTCCGGCGCCACTTTGCGGTCACTTATGACCCCTAGTTTATGATACCGTTTTTAAAAAATCGATAACTGCGCATCTTTTGATGCATGTAAATCATTGAAATGTCACTTCCGGTACCGGAAGGTATACTTCACCGATTAATTTTGACCAGCCGGTACATTCGATAACGTTGCAATTCAAAATCACCATGAAAAAACCCTTCGCTATCGATTCAGCTTATTTTATTTGTGATACCGCTATTTTAACACCCGTGAGAACCCGAGGAGTAAAAGGTCACTTTGTGCACGTTTAAATATTTTTTTTTTTGAAAAAAATCTCAAAACCAAAAAACTCCTTGGTCTTAAAATGACCAAAAAAAAATTCTCTACAAGATAATTTTAAAACATTGATACCCATTTTTGAGTTTTGAAATTTCTTATTTCAAATCGTCTGTGACTGATAAAATGTCTCTACATAATTTCAGAATCACCGTAATCTTAGTTGAGCACTGATTTGTTATTTGGCTGCTTTTAATTCCCTATAAAAGCTGCTCAAATCTTATATATAAATCTTATATATAAAATGTCTTAAGCCATTTGGACCATTTTAAGTGTTCAGACCTAAAAAATTATAGGGTTTTTCAAATTCGATAAAATACAAGATCTCAGAGATAGTATTTTTGACGTTGCTCAATATCCCTTTTTTCACACTATACGGAATATTTTGGCCCTGTATAGTAAACGTAGTTTGTTTTTAGTAGTACGGCCCAAATATTCCGGATAGTGTACAATACGAAATCTTTTTTGATTCAAACGTGTTGAAACAGGATATCCAATTGGCCGAAAAAAACGCTGTGATTAAATGAAAGTTGTCCGCGTCGTGATTAAAAAACCTTCAGGGCGTCGTATTAAAGCATGAGACATATTTGCTTTCGATCTTAGTTTTTGATTTTGTTCAGCTCCACCAATCAAAACTTTTAATTCACAAACACGTAGGTGTTAAAAACTTTTTTAATTCTCATTAAATAATTTCATTAAACTTTTTTTTGCGTTAGCATCTTTCCTTGTTTGTTGTTGTTTAATTCTTATTGACCAATAAAGTTGTCAATCTGTTTTGAAAACAAACTGAGAGCAAGCAAAAAATATGACATGAATCATGTCACATGATGTATAGTTTCGGCTAGAATATTTGATGTAGCAGTCAACTTTCAATATCATATTATGTGAGAAAACTCGAATTTGAAATGAAAGAAGTTCACAATGATATATTAATATTGATCATTGTTTTTACCTAACTAGTTTTCGAATTTATTTTAAATTCATTTCCAAAGGTTTTTGTTTAAAGAATGGTTTGAACAGTTTTGTTTGGAGTTCTCTAAACATAAGAATTTTTTGAAATTAGATATAAATTGGGCATAAATTAATTGCGAAAAAAGCATGACTAAAATAAAGGAAAGTATATATATATATGGTTTGCCAACGTAAAAAATAATTTCAGAAATTGAATCAAAACTTTCAAATGCTTCGAATAAAACATTTTTGATTTTAATAAGAATAAAATTTTTAATCCAAAATTTTTTATTTTTGTATATTTGATTTCAAACTGTGTCTTGTACTCGGAAGTTTAAAAATTGGTTTGTTAGTTGTTTATGCGGCACAAATCCATAATGCATTTGGAAAATGCTTCCGCGAGAGTTATCAAATTAATTTCGAATTGGGAACGATAATTCACGTCGACAAATAAGCATAATTAATTTCACATTTTAAAATTATAACTGAAGCCACGGTTTTTTAATAAATGAAAATATTATAAATAATTTACTTGTTTATTATTCGTGCTAATATGCTGAAAATCTTATGAAAAAACTGTCAGTATCAAAAATTTTATACAGTAGAAAATACACGATTCAAATTAAAAATATTTATGGTTAAGTTTTCAATATGAAACATACTAATCAAGGGTTTCTCAACTTTCAACAAAAAATGAAAGAATTTAAATAATCAGGGAATGATACAGTAGTTGAGAAAAAAGTGAAATGATAAAAATTGAAAAATTTCGAGATAATACCTGCCACGCAGAGGGTACCCCTCCTCGTGTGAATGAATTGTGCGCTCTGATTGGCTGTCTCTTCAACACGATAGGAAAATATGACGAATTGTTTTTGTAAAACGTTGGTGCCCTCTGAGTGGATTGTACTTAGATTATAAGGTTAAAATTCTAGATTAGAAATAAATTATGTTTGCCTTTTTATCTCGTGGTCGTAAAATAACGACGTGTACTGTTTTAAGTTAAAAACACTAGAATTCCGAAGAGGTACTATCATATTATTTATCCAACATTTGAAAAAATTGAAAAAAATGACAGTAACTAATAAAAAATATTTTAAAATGGCTCAAAATATAATGAAGACTTTCAATTTATACATTTTATATCGTGGTCGAAGAACTTTCTTTAGCTAAAGAGCACGTAACCCATCTTATGCAAAGGGCATTTATTACCAGATCAACAGTTGCCCTACGTATCTTTCTAAGCTTAATTTTTGAAGAGCAAATATTAATCAATCAAATTCTGGAATAAGAGCAAAAAAGAAATTGCGTGATAAATTTTTCATGCTACGCTTCAAAATGCTGCAAAGGAATTACCTCGTATTTTGAGTCGGACATGAAGCCGTTTTTTATACGCATACTCAGACCGAACCTGAACGATCAAAAGTACCATAACTCCTTTGTATTATTTTAATTTGGGCTTTTTTAAAAAAAAAACTTCTAAGCCCAACTTACACTTACTTTCACCAGTAAGGCATTTTTTGCAGCTTACGCGAATTTGCAAACAATCGGACTAGATTGGTTTGAGATTTCGTTTTCATCACGCAAATTTTTTCTTAACCTTATATTCTTAAAAATTTTTGAAAATGCAATAAAAGCGAAACATGTAGATTAAACATCTTGTTGTTAATTTCTTGAGTGCCTCCGCAAAACTTTTTTCGATGCTTTTAAGGCTTAAAGTCACCGATTAGGATTAATATTTTATAATTCTTTAGATACGTTGAAGCCATATTTAAAAATGTATTCCAAAGTACTAAAAAATTAACCAAATTGATTTTTATGCTTAAATCTTAGTTTTTGTGTCTACAGCAAAAATTTTGGACACTGTTATTCACAATAACTTCAAAGGTTAAGATTTTATTTCAGTTTTAATCTCCAATTTTAAAGTCAAAAAATTGTAATAAAGGGTATAAAATTATTTCACAGTTTTTGACGCTTCACAGTGTTGACTTCATTACCATCATAAATAAAGCTCTTATCAAAAATTGACATTTTTATGACGTCAATAATTGAAGCGCACTTTCATAATTTATAATATATGATATTAGTAAAATAGGTATCTTTTGAACATCGCCCTGCTTTAAAAAGCCACACACAGAGCAATGTTTCGAAAATCATTACTGTATATTAAAACATCGTTCCGATGACCTAAATTTTCTTGATTTCATCTTCCTATCTGACCTGGGTTTTACTCTAAACTGTGGAGTTAATCCAAGTTATCCGAAAAAACTTGAATTTATGCAAAAAACTGTTTTGTACTGAAACGGTATACTAAAACGAAATAAACTTGGGTTTTTAATTAATTTTATAGAAAATGCTTACTTATAAAATCCTATTTTCGTTATGTATCGTAACTGATGTTTGAGCCTGGCAAAATAACTGATCACAAATACGAATAACAAACTGCCTCTCACCCGATGATAATTCAAATTTAATTTGGTTTTAAATATTGAAATTTGCATTTATTAAATGTCTATCAGTCAATTTGTAATAAATAACAGAAGGGTATCGTTCAAAACTTATAAAATAAATCAAATTATATATTTGCAGCTCTTTTGCTTGCGACAATAAGGTTAAGCGTTCATTGATTGTGGTGTATGGTAATTTGGACTGAAAAACTTTTATTGCAGTCACACTAAAAATAAACAAGGTTACTTTTTTTGTTCAGACCTAGAGAAAATCTATTAAAAATGTTTTTTGATTCTTTCCACCAGGCGAAGATCTTGCTCAATGCCAGTGCCGGACGAAAGTGAACATAGTGAACTTAATTTTAGTTTTGAAAATATGTACAAAACAGCATATGATGTAGATGAGGGTGTGCATTCAAGAGTGTGCATTGAGACGATTTATATTATTATTTTGAGTTCATTTTATGAGTAATTGCTTAGTGAACCGATAACAGTGAGGCCCGTGTTAAATAAGTCTTCAAACGGTTGGTGAGATCCGAACGGGGGTCCTTTCATGGAAGACGCTTTTTCGAATGTTGATCTGGTAATTTCTATCAGAAAAAACGTCGATTTTAAGGGATTTTCGGTAACGAAGTATAAATTTAATTCATACTGTATAATTGTTGCAAATGAAGGACAAATATGTTTCAGTTCGTTTATGGGAACCAAAATTTTGTATTTTTTTGTTTAAATTCAAAAAAATTACCTTTTAATTAAGCGGAAAAAGATTTTTCGCGAAGAAGTCATCCGATTAGGCTGAAAGTATTATCAAAAAAAAATAAACAAAAAATTCGCTTAGGGCATTTTAAATTGTCAACCAATGTCCGCCAAATAAGGAAATCAAGTTTAAAAGTAGAATTTGTTCCAAAATTTTCGAAAAATGCGAAAATATCAATTTTTTGAAAAATCAACTTATTCTGACTTCTAATAGGCTTCCACAGTGAAATAAATTATTTTTGTGAGCCAAAGGCCACAATTAATTGGCAGACGGGACCTTATTAACACAGACCAGGTCTATCAGACCCTAATTTTATCGGGTCACTTAGCATCTTTTTGACATTCTTGGCCAAACTATGATTTTTGAAGTTTTCTGAAACTCCAAAATCGTCTTATTTCGATTTCTGTTTTTCAACTAGTTCTTTTTGAATCGTTCTTATTTGAGAAACTGATATTTTGGTAACTTACCGATTGACCTTTTAAAATACAAAATCCGGCTTTGCAGGGACCTCAACTTTGAAACTTTCTATTTTGACTCATAATTTCAAAAAGATGGTATGATTCATACCGTATGAACCAGTTTCTAATCAGCCTGCTAGAGGTTTTAACAAATCAAAGCCATTTTTAGAGACATTACTACATAATTGAACTCATTTTTTCTTGGTGGCTAGCAAATTACTTGAAATGAATAACCTCAGATTATGTTTATTTGAATAAACCAACAAATGATTTGCACCCTCATGAAGATAGCGGATATACTCCAAGAAGTATTGAGGCAACACCAAATAATTTCCAATCATCCCGAAAACCTTATCGAAATGGTGTCAGACCACCATCACAACGATCAAAAAGTTTGGGATTTGCAAATTAATCATTCAGGAGTTGAATGTCAATGTTTAACCTTATATTATCTCAGAAGTGTGTGATCCCATCTAAAGTGCTGACCGCTACAGTGGTTCTCATGTTATCGACCCTTTAAGAAGGTGAATCTTTTATTTCGTATTAAAATTAATAAGAAATTATTGCAATAACTGCAATTTCAATGAAAAATACTACTTTTAACCCTTGGAAGCATAACAAAAAATTGCGCGGAGGCACCAGATTTATAAATTTTTCATCTCCTGTTAAAAATCCATACGGGCCTTATTTTCTAAAATTTATTTTTTATAAAATGTAAGCTCATATTTAAACCAATGAAACAAATCATGATGATATTTCGGTTTCCGATACCATCTGTTTTCAAATGCGGGGAACCGTCGTTTTGGAACCCATACCGTTTTATCTCAAAATTAATATAAAAATGTAATCGCATTTTGATTCGGTTTTTGATCCCTATTTGAAACACATAAATAATGTGACATTATTCAATTCTTGATAAGACTATAATTTTTGAAAAAATTACGGCACCATGAAATAATTTCCAATTGTTTAGGCATTAAGGGGTGGTGTTAGTGATTTTTGGGACTTCAGAGGCTTTGTACGGTTCGAAAAATGCAGACTGAACATTTTTGAACGAAATTTAAAAAAAAATGGCGAAAAACCAAAATAAAAAATAAAAAAATAGTAAATTATTTTCCCGTTATTTTTTCCGATATTTGTCGATTCTAGAGGTGGTCAGATGCCGCATCAAGAAAAATCGTCTGAAAGAAGCATGCTACAACTTCGTTCAAACATTTGTGAAAAATTGGGCTTGAACGGATATGCTAGACAGAGGAAAATACATTTTTGAAATATTTGAAAATGTCACCATGTCACAATAATGTACCTAGTGGTGTAATGGTCAGATTAAAGTTGTGATGTACCATTTCATTTTATTTTTTGTCGTTTCTCGCCACAAAGAGCTGGAAAATGGAGAAAAAATGCCATAACTCCGTTACGAAGTCTGTGAAAATTTGAGCATAATTGGGTACACCGTGTGGGAGCAGATATGTCTTGGAGACTCGGAAAATGTCATCCTGTCACGATAACGTACTTGTTGGTGTAATGGTCAAAATGATTTGTGGTGTACCTTTTTTTCGGCAAAATAAATTAAAAAAGGACACGATTATGATGGTGATAAATGGCACAGCCAAGGATGTTAAAAATGAAAAAAAAACAAAATCTGAAAAAACTAACCAGATTTAAAAGTTCTTGGCGGAGCCAATATATACGCTCTGTTGAAGTGGTGAAAAGCACGGTGCCGTTTTCATACAATATTCGGTATAGAAACCCATTGTCCACCACAATAATTCTTGGCACTGAGAATAGCAATCCATTCGACATACCAACAGAAGGATCTCAAGACCAATCCAGAACAACAAAATGCCAGTGGTTGGAGGCTACTTTTCTCTGAAAGCTGACTGAAACAGTCCAACCCAAAAAATTATCAAGACAAAATGATTTGAAAAGGTCCAAGTTATTGATTTTTGGAAAATCAAAATGGAAAATAATCCAAAGGTCAATATGATTGGCCCAAAAAATGTGGGTGGAAAATGACGTAATAATGATGGAAAAACGAGTCATATGGATGGAAACCGATTGGAAATGTAAAAGGCTGTGTATATGGGTAGTACTAACAAAAAAAGGATGGAATGGATTGGAGTGTGATCTTGATAACACAGGATGGGGGATGGTAGCACATGTTCTAGAGATAGCCCAGACCTTGGGTAGTTATTTTTCCAATTCGTTTCCACATCTTGCGCGCCTTCCGTTTTTTTTTTGTGTTTCCACAAAAACAAATTAACTCGAAGTTTATCACTTCATACATATTTTAAAAAAAAGGTAAACTCTAGGACGGTTAACTAAGATTCTTGGTAGACCTAGTAGAAAAAACCATAAAATTGTAAAATTTTAAAACTTTTCAAAACCAGCCATAATTACTAAAATTTGTAGAGTTGGGGTTGCGCTTTCTTTCGGTCGATAAGTCGTGGGAGGTTTGTTTGTGGTGTCACGGTGGAAAATAAACAATAAAAATAGGACAAAAAAAAACCCATAATTTATGTATTAACGGTATCAGTAAAATAAAAAAAGACAGAAAAAAAGAAATCCCAAAAATAAGTATATATTTAATAAAAAGCCTGAAATTTAAGTTCGTTACAACTGAAAGTTCATTCTGTATAAAACAGGTTTGCAAAATATTTGAGGCATTTTATGGGGACAATATATTGTAGCCGGTCTTACCATGACTGCAAAAATAACCAACATAATAATAATAATACTTTAGGAGATCGATTTTTGATCTTACGATTCCATTAGACAATTAGTACCACTCCCACCAACCATCTGGTTACCACCGGTTAAACACGAGTTCCTCCAGCCTTTTTCAAAGAAAGAAGGCTCCTAGAGCTATATCCCTTTAACACCTTTTTGCTAATTCTGAAAATGTGGGCTAAAGCGGCCTCATGAGTGGCTAGGGGGAGGGTCTTAAGGAGTTGTAGGAGGGATTGGCTCCCTCAACCCACATCTATCAGATTAAGCAAAAGGTGTTAAAGGGATATCGGAAAGTTTTTAGATGTGATAAGAATTTGGAAAATTGTCTGAATTTTAATGAATCGGTTCTGTTTTTTCGATTTTTGTCTCAGGGGTCAGCAATCTGGTTGAATGTGCCGAAAAGGGTGTTTTTTCGACGTTTTGATAAAAGGTTCTTTCTGTGGAAATGCAAAAAATGTCATTTTCGGAGTGTAAAAAGTCCGAGAGGTGGTGAACACGCTTGATCGGCTGTAAATCGACAAAAAGTGCGCGAAATCGACAATTTTGAATGTGAAAATGAGAATTATAAAATTTGAATGCCACCAAAAGATTCCTTGGGTATGGTTTGCTGTAAACGATATTAGCAACTATGATCTGATTTCGAACAGAAACGGTGCTAGATCTCAAAACATAATTTTAATGAAAAACTTTAATTTTTTTCTAGAATCCGCTGTGTTCAAAATCAGATCATAGTTGCAGATATCGTTTCCAGCAACCCGTACCCAATGAATCTTTTGATGGCATTCAAATTTTCTAATTCCCACTTTCATATATCTTGTCGATTTACCGCCAATCAAGCGGAAGTTTGAAAAAGTACGACCGATTTGATGTTCAACACCCCTTGGGCTTGTTCCATTCCGAAAATGACGTTTTTTGCATTTCCAATGAAAAAGCCTGTTATCAACACGTCGAGAAAACACCCTTTTTCGGCAAAATCAACCAGATTGCTGACCCCTGAGGCAAAAATCGAAAAAAAAACCAATTCACTAAAATTCAGACAATTTTCAAGTTTCTCACCAAATCTCAAAACTTTCCGATATAAGCTCTAGGATCCTTGTTTCTTTGGAAAAAGCTGAAGAACTCGTGTTTAACCGCGGTTAACCAGATGGTTGGTGGGAGTGGTACTAAATTGTCCAATGGAATCGCGAGATCAAAAATAGATCTTCCTAAAGTATGTTTCAAAATGTTCAGTCTGCATTTGTCTAACCAAACGACGTCTCTGAAATCCCAAAAATCACTAACACCACCCCCTTATGCAAAACAATTATTGTTTAACGATATTATACACAAGATTTTATTATCGACAAAAAATCCATTAACAACTTATGTTTCATGTTATCTTGTGATTGAAAATAAACGATTTCAAAATTTAACTGCAATGATCTAGTTAAAGTATTGATCCACTATCGTATTAATTGCTCAAGAAACTATTAATCTACAGCGTGAGTCTTTCGGAATTCTCTTTTTTCATCCAGGCGGCTAGACAGCCAAATTTGCCTTTACTTTGCTGAAGATAATTGTTAGTTTGTTTATAGTTAGTTTATAATTCACTTTATAAAGACGGACATAAATAAATTTGAAGGAAATTTATGTTTCGACCAATCAGGAATCGCAAAAATAAAAATATCTAAAGAAATTTTCAGAAATTTTACTTAACAATAGCCAAGCCTCAAAAATGTCAAAATTCGATGCCACCACCGCTCAAATATATACGGTATACCGCGGTATATCGATATTGTTTTTGCTACATATGGTTTTGGTTTTGTTTACCTATTATTGGTTTTCCCATTAATTCTGATTTTATTAATTCTTTTAATTTATGAAAATAAATCTCCATTTTTATCGTTTTAATGACATATCGTCGATAATTTTCGAAATGACTGTATTTTTCAACAATAATCTGGGTTTATTTACTTAATTGATTCAGAGAAGCTGCCCGTGCCATTCTGCTACAAAAATCTCATGTGAGGGCAAATCGTCACATTGGAGATGCACCACCTCTGCCTTTACGAACCTCTCGCCAAAGTTTATCGTCACTTTTTGGTGGCCATAATTCTAAAAATGCTTCCAGTTTAGGTGATTTTTAGACGCCAAATTTTTACTAGAAAAAATAAGCGATCTAACCATTTTTTCTGATTTTTAATTTTTTTTTAAATATTTAAAAAATCGGTTTTGGTTATTTCGGCTATTTATTTGATTTTTTTAATTTTTTGTTGATAATTCCTTAATTAATTTTAAGAAATAATTTTTGGAATGCAAATTAAATTTTAAGGTTTTTTCATGTGATATCGTTTTTCAAACCAAAGTGACTGTAAAGTTTCTTAGAGTGAATAAGTGTTGTGTTGTTGTGTTACGAAGTTGCCCAAACTGACCACACATATCCTATTACGAGGAAGGTAGATCAAAATTGCCTAGGTAAAAATACAAACCAATTGTGTGTTCAATTCAGGGATTTGATTGGTTGGTTAGCCCGTCTCACTCTCGTTTGTATTTGGTTTGTATTTTTACCTCGTAATTTTTACCTTGTAATTGGTTTGTATTTTTACCTAGGCATTTTTGATCTACCTTCCTCGTAATAGGATATTGGAATAAAAATCAAACAAAAAAGTTGAATCAAATAAATTTATATAATTTTTGTTTACAAAAACTAATTATCAAAAACTTTATGATTTCACTTTGTTTTAAAAAAATTGTCTAATTCGGAGCACTTTTTTTCTTAAAATAAGCCTTATAATTTTGAAATATCTTAAATAGCCTATCTTAGAGCTCAATCGGATGAGTCGTTTCCAGAAGCCGAAAATGATATGTTTTTTTTTATTATATTATAATATTATTTATACTGAATTGTTAACAGTTTTTATTCATCTGAATATTTGCAATTAATTATGACTCAAGGTATTTTGACGATTTCTTGTTAATTAATATTAAATAATATTTTTTATAACAATGCAAGAGTTCACCTTAAAAACAGTTCAAGTCTACTCGAAAAAGGAGATTCCGTTGATGTCCCGTCTCGAACCTCTAGAGCTCCTTCAGAACCTAACACTGCCAAAGAACCCCTAATAAAAGAAACAGTAGAAAATAATACTCCAAAGTTCAAATCTGTTGCCAGAAGAATGACTCAGACTCTAAGGGTCAGTTTGAATATGACTCCGACTCCTCCAGGCGCGAGTCCGAACTTCAAGGTCATTGTTAAAATTAGTTTGAAAATTTATCAAAGGTCATGAATAAAACATAACAAAAAAGTATACTGTAAGTGTCAGCAAGAAAACAAAATTATTGGTTCAAACTTTTGGAAAGTACCAGAAGTACCGGTAATTTTTCATATATTTGATGGAAAATCAATAATTTGTTAAACTAATCATTTTCTCAAAACTTTTCAAAATTTTCCGGCCATATTTGAACCGAATAAAACAATAGCTGTTTATCTCGTTATGCAATTTTCTTAATTCGCCAATAAGACGTTAACCAGAACCCCGAGCAAAATTTCAAAAATCCGCTAGCTCAAAAATTTATTTCTGATCGCTAAATACCGAACTTAATTTTTTATTTCAATCAATCAAAGTAATTCAATTGTTTCAAATTTACCCTTTCAAATAGACAATGATTGATTCGGTATCAAATAATGATATACAGACACTGACCCTGGTTAGAGAACATATGTTCAGTGCAATGAAATTGCTGAGGTTTGACTTAAATGACACGATGAAAAAGAACTGCATGTTCGCGATTGCCAAAAATATTTTGAGAAACTAATTATTTAATTTAAAAATATAAAAGAAATTAATCTTTTTGACACTTTATGTTCAATTTTTATAAACTCATTTAAAAAATAAATAGAAAATAAATTATTTTTTAAGAATTTTCTTATTTTGATATATATTTTTTTATTTAGATTTTTAAAACTATAATTTATAAAAATAAGTTTAAGTCTTTATAAAAAACTATAAGTTTTTACGGAGTCTATCGATATGTTGAATTGTAAGTCATTTCCAGGTATGGTAATTTATCTGATAAACTGGTTATACTTATCAGTTTAAATTATCTGAGATAGTATAAATAAGAATTCTAATTCTAAAAATTATATTTTTTAGCAGAGGAAAAATGATTTCAATATTGCTGATTTAGAGCTTCCCCCAACACCAACATTTGAAGATATTTACAATCCGTAAGTTTTACAATTTATTTACTGAATGAAACTGTTTCATTGAAACATCACTATTTCAGTTGGTTTTCATCAAAAACAACGACAATTTTTAGAGAGACAAAAAATATAGAACTAACTAGTATTCAAATAAATTTCTGGCAATTTTTGTCAAATTTGAATAATAAAAACAAGTGAAATAGAGTTGTAATGCTTTGCAAATTATCTCAATAAGAGTTTCGCAGTAATTTCAAGAATAACTGAAGTTCAAGGCTAGTTATTTTTTTTATGAACAAAATCTTCCTTTTGCAATGTGGTGCATGACCGAAATATAAAGAAATGCAAATTTTTAAAGATTTGATAATATATTGTAAATACAAGCGGAAAATATATTCACAATCAGCATGTAAAAATACATTGAAACCTTTGTTGAGATCATTAAACTTCAGTGGTTTAGATTTCAACTAAACATTATCGAGAATATCGATTCGAGAAAGGATGAAAAATTTGAATAAACATAGCAGAATGGAAGTTTTTGTCATCTTTTATAAGACATTATATGATTGTCTATAAATAATTTTTCGAATTCTAAGCTTGGAGACTCAAAACGATAAATTTTATTAATTCCATATCCGTTTACCAACCAAACTCCACCTGAAAAATGGATACTATCTCTATGGCAAGGGTGCTTGATATTGAGACCGCTGAATTTTATCGATGTGGAATCACTCAAGCAAGCACTAAGACAATTAGCTCTAAGACAAGCTTTAGAGAAAGTAAACATTTTTGAGATGGAGTTTGGTTGGTAAAAGAATATGTTGAGTGAAACGAATTTTCAAATTCACCGTAAGCCCGCGAACGGTTTCATAATATACGAGTGTAAAGTNAATGCAAATTTGTTTTTGTAATGCCGGTGTGATTGAATTATTCATTGCGGATCTCTCTGTATGATTCATCAATGTTAATCAGTATGTAAGTGGGTGTATGCCATTGTAAATTTGCAAGCATTTTTAGGCTTGCTGACATTTTTAGTTAAGGGAGTACCTCTTATGAAAAAAGACAATTTTGTGTTTTTGGAGGGCAAATATCTCGAAGGCTATACATTGTAGAACCAAATAGTAATATAAAATGTGATACTTGAACGAAAATATCACATCCTAAATGATAATTGAAGATCACTGTTTATCTGAATCAATTTCTATTTCAACTAAAACATACAGGCAACAATTCATAAAATTAAGTAGAATTAAGTGAAAATAACTAAATAGTCCTCTCGAGAGTAACTAAGGTTTAATAATATATCGTACTATAAATTCGCATATAAAGAGGTTAACCTTACTTAGAACTTGCTGAAACTTGTAATAGAGAAACTCATCGCAAGTACAATTTTTTGTGCTACTGAAGATAGACATATATAATACATAGACAGAGATAGATAGACTCTCTCACATAGACAACTTAAAGTAAACTACGAAAAAAAGAATTTTTGTGATCTTTGCAGAAGAGATTGTTCAAATTTTTCAGTGAGTACTAATTATATTTCACGGCTTTTTGGTTTCAAATTATGGACCAAGGGCCTTAAACCGACAGATCGTGACTATTTAAAAAATGCGGAATTCAATCATTTGATTGGTTGTTCAGCCCAAATTTGATCGATGAAATCGTCTTATTTTGCATTTCAGGGCTTTTGTTAGATGCTTTTATCCCGCGTTTTTTTCGATAATTTTAAAACTTTATTGGTAAGGATTTGAACAAAATATTAGGTTTCACTATGTGAAGGTTTTTCAGAAGTTTTTGTTGGTCTTGCCAAAAATTTCGTAAAAATAGTTCATTCACATTATTGTAAGGGTAGCAACTCACATTGGGAATTTTTTGACTTAAAATTTAACGTGGGGCATCTTGTTTAATATGAAAATTAGACCTTCATATCTTGCAAGAACTGCCCCGGGAAATCGTATGACCGCTAATCATATCGATCTGAAATAAGCGATTTTGAATTTCCAACCCTATGTATAGATGTTTGTATTCTTTAACTTGTCACGATTTGGCTACCGAGGGCCATATTGACAGCTTTATAAAGTATCATTCATACTTTATCTACTGGTAAACAATTTTTAATCAGCTCGGATAGGTTCAAATAGTTTCTCCAGAAACCTTTCGTTATGACAGAAAATGCTGTAACAGTTTTTAATGATACCGTGAATGAAACCGCGAATCGTTATGTATAAGAACGTTTGAAATAAAAATAATTCCGAAGGCGATTATGAAAACAAATTGGTCTCGAAATACTATTCTTATGGATCATAAAATCGAAATAAACTTTCGGGTTCCGTTAATTTTGGTTCACTTTAACTTATAAATGCGCTGAGAAATGGTGAAGGTTATGACATTTATTAGTCTCATAACAGCAATATGTACATCAAATACATCACAGTGAGTCTTCATCCAACTCCAGGGATAAGATTTGAGTCAGTTATGGTATGAAAGTCCAAACCTCCAAATTTATTATTATTAGAAAAGCGGAGCGAACATTCAGTCGGCATTTAAGCGGCAAACAGCCGGTCATAAATCGGAACCAAGTCGGTTCTGAATTCCACTCTTATCTGGGAAATTTATCTCAGGAGATTTAAGGACTCAATTTAAACTCACCCACCACTTAACAAAAAATTGTAAAAATTTAAAACTAATTGCAAAATACTTAAATGATAATTGTTTTTCTAAATTAGTCCCACTCTAAAAATTCTTTATAATGGGATATAAAAATTAAAGAATTAAACTTTCGAAATTGTTTTTGCAACATAACTTTGAATTTTATTTGCAAGCACCATAAATTTATGAACAGAACTCTTTAAAAACATTCTTAGGCTCATTTCGTGAAAATTTTTCTATTCTCTCTTTTTTTTTCTAAATTAAGTCCGACAAAATTATTTAATTTCTTTATCAAAGTAAAGTTGTTAATTCATCAGATGATTTCAGGATTAAATTATTTCATAGCTTATCGATTTGTAAACCTTTTTTTGCCACAGTATGGTAAGGTATGATAGTAAAACCAAAAATTCATAATTTCAATATTTTGCGTAGACTTCAAATGACAGTTGTCTTATAGACATTTGCGGTAAAGTTACTAAAGGCTTTACTAGTATAGACTGTATAGTAATCAAGACCATGAATTTGAACAAGATTATATACATTTTTAGAACGGAACGGTATTAACAAATTTTGTTCTATTGAGTTCTTGTCGTTATATCCCTTTATCACTTGTTGGTTATAATGCGTAGCCACTACTACTTTTAACGTTGTGGCTACGCATGCTAACCAAAAAGTGATAAAGGGGATTTTTTAAATGAAACAAATTATTCTTCATCGAATGATAATTTCAAAATTTGACAGAAATATCTTCTGTTCACACTCTAGGCAGCTCGATCGGAAATTAATCCATTCAATTTCATATTGAGCTCCCTGGATGCACACAAGTGTGAACAGCGGATATTTTACATTTGGTGACGAAACTTTATTTTGGGCTTTATATCTCAGTAATTGTTTTTATTGATGCCTACCATTTTTATTTGATTTTGTAAAATTGAGGATATGTTATGTTTACATTCATCATCAGGCTTCCAAAATGAATGGCTTTCATCCTCTTTTTCATTCATTTTTATCAAAAATATAGAAAACAAAATAAGAGGAAAACGCCGAAAAATCACCCTTTTTGGAAGCTTGCATCATGGATAATGATTCAAGATGCATGTTCTTAAAACATTATTTGAGGTTTTAACGCTTTGAAATTTATAGCAAGATAGCATATTTAAAGCACAAACATCACTTATTTAAATGAAAAAATAAGATTCCTTCACTGAGAAAGAATTTTGATCAACATTTTTCTTGTTGCCAATGAGTTACTTTTCCAATCTTCGAATAAGTATACCGTATGTATTTTGTGCCAGAGGGTGGAACTCGATTTCTTACGTTAAAGATTATATTATTGATGCTGTAGTACAGTTACTGTACTTGAAAAGGGGAATGTATGTGAAAAAATATTTTTGAAAATAAGAGAATAATAAATTTGTCACGAAAAAAAATTGGTCGTGGTTTTGTGGCTATGTAATAATAAGTAATCTCACTAGAGCGCACCAAACTTGAAGCAGAAGGTACAATTGTCTCATGTAGTACCCGTACGATCAACTTCATTTTTGCGTTTAATAACTTTTTCAATGCCCAAAACATATTTGTTTATTTTTTGAACTGAAACTTAAAATACACTGGTTCACCTGAAAATGTGAAATTCTGGACTTTTATTTTTCAAGTGTTTCTAATTTCATCACGACAATATTAATTCTACAAGTAATTATTTGCAGAAAATATTGTGAGGACCTGGTAAACCTTATTTTTCATGACCAGTTTTCCCGGAAGTTGTTCCCTAGTGAAGCAAATTTTAGATTTTTGATCAGAGGTGGCACAATCTTACCAGATCGGATCGGAATTATTGAGCCGGACCAGTTATATTTTTTTTTGATTCGGTCTTGTATAGTTAAAATTTTTGTACCTGTTGATCAAATACGGTACGATCCAATTAATCAGGACATATAAAAATCGATACGTATCGGAATCGATATCGAAAAATCTAAACGTATCGAAAACCCGATGCGTATCGAGAAAACCGATACGTATCGAAAATAAATGGGCTGTTCCCTGTTTTTGAGTCCAAAATATCTTTATGTACATAATTAATTAACACTACATCTAGGATGTTATATCAGCAGATTTTTATTATACAATTTTCACATATTGTCAGATTGCTGAGAACAAACATGTTATATATTATTTAAAGTATGAATTAATTAAGTATTATTCAACATTCAAGCGACGGTTAATATAGGGAGAAACTTAGTTAATATATCACCTGAACCTTTTACTTGAAAAATCAGCTAGCCCGTATATTGAATTTTGCTAGATTTTCTGAAATTTGAAAAAACGAGTTCGAAGGTTTTTGGTGCCTAGTAATCCAGTTATAGTCATCGAAGAATATGAATGAGGACGAATTGGAGTAAGTGTATTACTAAAGTGTGAGAAGTTGATTTTCGATGTGACAAAATCGTTTTATTTTTTCTTCTTTCGAATGTTTGATTAAGTTTTTGAATAATTGAGAACTCTTACTGACCTTAATTAAAATTATTGTCTCGTCTTTGAACTTTTGAACTGAGACTCATAAATTAAAGCTGGTGCTCAGAGAAATAATGATCAATTTGAATTTTAGGTTTTAACGGTTTTAATTTAGCAGTTTAATGAAATTTTCATGACATAAGAACAACTTAGTTTCGGCCTTTGTTGACTAAGATTTTTTTTATTTTCAGCAGTTCTGGTATAAAATTAATATTTATTCTTGAAAATTTTGTTCGAATGGGAATTTATACGGTAACTTTTAAAAATTAAAACGCGGAAATTTTTGTTTAACTATAGTCACTTGAATTTGAATAGGGAAACATGTTAAAAAGTTTGTCCTGCCCTGAGTGTACAAAAAAATAAAGCCTTACTTCAGAGCGTCAAAATCAGGGTCAGATAAACTCGTGCTCAGTGTTAATTTCTTGCAAATGATTCTCAAGGACACAGTCATATTGTTCCACGACGAACCATACACTATGGTCCATTAGTCTTTTTCAACAATTGGGTTTTGCCATGGCCTCAGTGTACACAACAATATATCCCTTTACGAGGCAGATAGAATTTTCTAGTTCGGTCTAGTACATTGATACTACTTAACGTTCACAATGTACTTTAACTAAACTAGAAAATGTCTATCTTCCTCGTGAAGGGATATATTATATATAAAAATAATATATATATGAAAATAAATGAGTATATAAATAATGATTTATATAAATAATATGTCGTGTGCACAAGAATGATAAACTAATTATCAGCATGCATTGTTTGTTGCATATCCTTTTATCAACGGAACTCCGTCTCAAAAACGTTTACTATCTCTATAGCGCGTGTTCGAATCCCACTGATGTAGTCTAAGTGACTGCCTTGCGTATAATTATAGGCAAGGGTGCTTGATATTGAGACCGCTAAATCTGATCGGTGTGTGATCATTCAACAAATCACTCAGACAATCACTTAGACAACATTAGTGGGATTCGAACTCGCGCTATAAATAGTAAACGTTTTAGAGATGGACTTTCGTTGCTAAAAGGATATTGAAGTTTCTAAGCGTATCTCCGTTTTTAAAGTTAGATCGAATAATTATTTGAAATTTCATGTGAAAGAAATTGGATCCAAAAAATAATGCAGGAATTCAAATTCGCTCTAGCTTACCTTGAAAGTGGGAAGAGAGATTTACAATTTTGAATCCAAACTTTTGATCGATTTTATTAGGAGTTTCACAATAGGTTCGAATGAAATTAATCACCAAAATGCGTAGAATTTAATACTTCACCAAACGCAATCAAATTAAGGTTGCAAAGAGTAAATCTGGGAAATTCAATCATGAAAATGACGTTATTCATGACGCCCACAAGGTAATTTGTAATATATGAATGTCAAAAAAATTCGGCGATATTGGCACTGCAAGTATTTTAGCTAAAAATCGCGAAATTGTGTTATTTTTTTTCGTTGATATTGGGCCGGCGATATTGCCCCCTCTCCTGCACACGTGTTACACATGATGTGAATGTTAGTCTTTTGCTTAATTGAGTATTTGCTGATCACTTTTGACTCTGACAAGATTCGGGAATTAATTTTTAAAATTCCTTCTAGAACCAAAAAATGTTGTTTTTTAGATTTCACCATTTTTCTCACTCTTGTAAACTGAACTACGTTAGGAACAAAGACCAATAAATTATTGGCAATAATGTAAAGATGGAGCTTAGAGAAATGACGATCAATTTTATTTTTAAATTTTGATAGGAAGAAAAAAATCATGCCACAAAGCTCGGTACCTGATTCGGTTTGTTAAATTTTTTTTCAGAAGAAATGCCAGGAAAACTTGAGAATTCCAGCTTCTGGGTGAAAATGAAAGTTTTCAAATTATCGAATCAATATTAGACATAACTTTATCATAGCCATAAACGGCTCATGAAATCTGAGTAAAGGGTTTAGAAGATCTTAATTTATATCTAATGAGCAAATACTTTAATTAATTTCATGAAATTATCTCATTGAGATAAAGATAATCCGTGCAATATTATAATATATTTAAATCCAAGGATGTATAATCCAAAAGTGGAAAAAACTATATATTGGACCCAACAGAGTGTTAAACAGACCTAATTAAAAAAAATTTGACTCCGATATGGATTACCCGCCCTCAGACTACAAATCCTAAATATTTGAATGATACAAACAACGCAAGATATTAGCACCCAATCAAAACCCTTGATTGCGGAATATGCCGATTTCCTTGGTCAGATTAAGATTGGATCAACCAATCAAATGCTCAGATTTCGCATTTTTCAAATCTTTAGGATTTGTACTCTGAGGGCGGGGGATCCATATATTCAAATAATACAATCAATCAAAATGAATTAATTCTTAATGAAATCGTAAAAAACTTGTTAAGTGATTGTGATTCTCGAAATAAAATATCACTTTCGTGGTAATTATCAAAAATAATACCAAATACATGAAGTACCGAGCAGAAGAAGCCTAGGCTAATCATGTGTGGAGGCGGGATACTGTATCAACTAGAGAAAATTAAACCGGCAAACCTCCATGATTTGTATTGTATCAAGCAATTAAAAAAAAATATGATATTTATAAATAATGAAGAATGGATTTTTTAGAAAATCCTACAAAAATTTCACAAAATATAGCACGTTAATATTCTATTTCGTACGGAATGTAAATGAAAGTTAATTACTGAATATTTGTTTACACATTTGTATATACAGTCCTCACTCCCTAACTGGAACACTTACCGACCTAAAATAAGTGTTCCAGTTAGGGCGCTGTGTTCAAGTTAGGGCGCAATCCTATACTTTTGCTTAAAAAGCTACATTGCAGATTGAAATTGCTTCATTTTGGGGTTAATTTCGAAAGTAAATGAAAAAAATTTTGTGTATAACATAACTTATGTTACACAAATCAAATACAGTCATCGATCCAAAGCCAATTTTCTTCGAAATTTTTCTTCAAAAACTCTTTGGGAAATTCGGAACGATGTTTTCTGATTTTCTCTCATAAACTGTTTTATCTGCTATTTTTTTTTGTTGTTGAGAAGATGAAAAACCCTATCTTTTTTGTCTTCACCCCTTACGCCGGACGTCAGGAAGAAAAGTTTTAATTTTCAGATCGTGGGCGATTGCGGAGCTTACGTAGGTTGTTTGCGTAGGTTTCCACCTATACGCATTCACCCTATACGCGGACCCTGCTGTAATTCAGGTTAACATTGTTGGTCATTTCAATCCCGATGCCGATTTTCTCATGTTTCTCAAAATTTTTGACATATTTTTTCGATGAATAACCGCCCCAATCATGCCACATGATGTTTAACAATTTTCTAAGGTTATCACAATATCACAAATTTTTAATTGTTGAAAATCACTGACCATGATGGAGAAAATAAATTTGAATTTTACTGTGTGAATTTGTACTTTTGGCCGAAATAAATCTTAACCCTAAAAATATTTTAAACCAAGGTGTCGGCATGAAATTTCCAACGCAGTGAATATTATTATTATTTTGATACAACCCAAATCTATTCTTAAACGCTCATATTTTGAACTCAATTAAAAAAATGGGGAAATTGACAATATTTTTATTCCTTTATCTGAGAATTTTAATTTTATTTCATTGCATTCAGTTGACGAAGACGATCGTTTTTCGGCATATAAAGTACCTTTTTCCGAATGATTGGTTCTGATAATGAGCTACCGTTCTGTGTATACTTGCTTCCTGATCTGATAATGTACTACTGCTTGTTAGTAATTCTGATCTTCGCATTTAGCTTAGCATCTCGAGATGAAAATTTCGTGACATTTAAAAAACTTTTTTTTTGTAACCAGAGAAAAAAATAAATGATGAAGGGTGATTAGAACGAGTTTCAAATTAAATCATTCAGATTTATAGACGAAATAAAACCAATATTAATCCAAACTGAGGGATCAAAAAAACATGATTGAGTTCAGAGCATAAATAAATCTATGGTACTGTCTTCTGTTTGTAGATACATCATAATCCAAATATGACATCGAGACATGTAGGCCAAATGTTAATTCTAATCAACGTTGATTTTTCATACTATTTAGATCAAATGTCTATAAAAATAGAGCTTTGGATCAATTCGGATTTACCAGTTTATCCGTTGGCTTTATAAACATTAAACAATGATTGCTATGTAAACCACCGACGAATAGTACGTGTTCTTTGTTGTCGAGATTGATCGAATAAAGATTGCCATGCAGTAATTATTGCGGGGATACAAAAACCGAGAACGCCTTGTTCGTCAAGATTTTCTGTGTTCATTTGATGAATTCTTACCACAAAAGGTAATCTGGAGGCTCAGCATTTCTGAACCTGAGACACAAGCTGCAATTGGCATCATAATTTTCAAAAATCATATTTAACCTTTACATGCCACGAGTAATTAGTTTTACATATTTAAACCCAAACATTTTTGTGTTCAATTAAATAAAAGTGAGAGGGTAAATTTATCAATTCATATTTTATTGTTCTCTCAAACGTCGTTTTTATTCCAAACCTAATTTTTTCACATATTTTTTTATTGTATAATTAAATACAGTGGTTGACCACTTAAGGGAGTACCCCACGCAATTTAGTGATTTTCAAACGTTTGTTCTGAGCTGAATAAGTTGCTTGAGTTTCATGTTCTAGACCAGAAGATTATTTGTCCGAATTTTTCGAAAAAGTGACAAAAAGTTTTTTGTATGATCGTATCGGAATTTTTCCGGTCCAAAAAGTCATTTTCGACTTTTATCAGTTCAATTTCATTTAGGATGTATTAACATAATTTCAGATTTTTGTGAGCATACCTGAATTTGTTAGTTAAAATAGTTATGCGCTCAGAATATATTTTTTTTCCTTTAATTTGCTACAATCACTGATAAGTCCTCAAATGGCTGTTTTGGTACCCTGAGCGCTAGTTCAATTCATTTGGAGCACAGTAGCATATTTTTCGCGGAAAAAAGCACCTTCTTAAATTGTCGAGCTTGTTATTTTTTGCGCTCAGTATTTGCTATCGTTTGTGATTGCTATTTTTTTACATAGATTTTTTTTTTTTGAGTGAAACGCTAACAAAATTGAGAATGAGATAAAAATTAGCATTCTACCATGTCTGAAAGCCGAAATATAAGGTCCGTCGTTTTATCAATCTAAGAAATTTCAGAATTTTTTTTTCCGAAAATTAAATTTTTTTCTTTATGATTGAATCAAGTAACTCATGCAACAAATCAGCGTCAACGGATTCAACTTTAAAAGTTCAGCAATAGAAGGAATTTATACTTATAAAAATAGAAATTTTTTTTACATCGAAATTTTTTTTTTAATTTTTGAGATTGAAAACCGATAACAAATGAGAATGCGATAAAAATTAGCTTTCTACCATGTCTGAGAACCGAAATAAAAACCCGCGTGAGTACTCCCTTAAAGCCCCTCCACAGTTAAAGCCCCCTGCACTTGAACCCCCCTCGTTTTTGGGCATATTTATATGCCCATAAGCCTGATTTGCCTATACTTATAATACTCATTGATTGATATATGCAGACTATTTTATTTTTATCGTTAATAATCATGATAGTGTGCTGGATTTACTAATCGTCACCTTCAAAAAGTTTAACAAGGGGCCTTTTTTTAATTAAGTACCTTGCCATTTGGCTGGATCTACCCGAGCCCTACAAGATGATTTTCTAGAGAGGTTCCTCAAATTCCTCTTCGACTCTGAGTCACATTTTGCAATCGCTATGTCAAGGAAATATTTTGGTTTGATCACTGATAGACATTTAAAAAAAAATATATATTTAGCCGATCTGCTGCGGTTTGTATTCAGAAGGCTTTTATTTTGTGTAATTGTTTCAATTAAGAGTCTCAAGTTGAGACTCTCAACACACCAAAAATATAATAAAATCTGGCAGGTCTCTGTTAGGAGTCTTTTTCGTCTATAATTAGACAAATAACCACAGAAAGTGAAAAAGAGTATAAACTTTATTATACGGTCGGTTTATAACTGTATAAATACTCTTGGACCTTCACTGTTGCCTATTGCGACCTGTTATTATCGCCGTCTCTCACTGTAAAATGTTAACTGGAACACCTCGCCCTAACTAGAATCTTTTTCGGGGTCGGTCAATGTTGTCCTAACTGGAACAGTAAAAAGGACTTTTTGAACTTATGGATATATTTTGAAGGGCCCTCATAAGCAGAATTGCAGAAATTTTGTTTCTAACGAACTTTTTTATTTGCTTTCAAGAATCGTTTACAAGATGAGAATTGTTCTGATATTACTTTTAGAATTCTAGATATGGCACAGATACATAATGCCAATTTGGCAGTCCATTGGCACTAAATTATATTCAAAATCTAAGTTAGATTATCATAACCGTTAGATTCTAACGTGTGAAATATTATAAAAACTCATTTTGTTATATGAACGTTTCGACTTATTATCATTCTCAAGATTGAACTTAATGTGAGCGAAAGAATAAATTATCATAGTTTGAAACAGCTTGTTAAATGATGAGTTATGCGTTGGTTACCCCTTTTTGCGAAGTTTTAATAAAAGATAGTGAAAAAATGGGAATAGAAATTTTGTCGGGAATGCATCATGACTCCCTTTACAAGCCTGGTTTGAAGTTTTTGCAAAAATTGAACTTGACAAATTTACCTAATTTATCACAAAAAAGTGAGAAAATATCATGGAACTCATATTAGCATATATAATGAGCGATAAAAAGTACGGGAAATATTATCGGCT
>SCLH01000631.1:89203-101289 GCA_004367855.1 Oikopleura vanhoeffeni
ACTACCCTTTAACTACATTATAAATTCTAGATCTTGTTTTTATTAACCAATCAGAGCGTATATTCCCAGCCGTCCGGCGTATAGGTGAAATCTGGCGTAAAGGTGGAATCCGGCTTATAGGTGAAGGTTTTGAGCGACAAAACTTTCACCTATACGCCGGACCCTGCTGTAACTGAGAACTGTACTCAGAGTTCAACCACATAATGTCATATTTTTAAGATTTTGTCTATAAAGCTGAATTAAAATTTCTTAATTTCTCACAAAACAGAGATTGTCACCAGTAAAACTTAACTTTCAACGCGAATTATATCCAGTTTTAACAACCTCGGACAGCCTAGACAGATATATTCTTTTTTCAACCAAAGTGAATCTGGAAAATGATAGTGATCTCTAAAGCGCGTGTTCGAATCTCACGCAGCCTTATTGGCCGGCGGGTTGATCTGCGGATCAATCAACTTTGGCGCTCCCAATATCAAGAACCCTTGCCTATTATTGTACCCAAAACAATCACTAAGCCAACTATAGTGAGATTCGAGCACGCATAGAGATCATTATCATTTTCAAGATTCACTTTGACTGGAAAAAAGATATATAATGAGTATACCAAGTTGGAACTTATCAAGTTAAAATATGGATTACCCGCCCTCAGAGTACAAATCCTNAATATTTGAATGATACAAACAACGCAATATATTAGCACCAAATCAAAACCCTTGATTGCGGAATAGGCCGATTTCATTGGTCAGATTAAGAAAGGATCAACCAATCAAATGCTCAGATTTCGCTTTTTCAAATATTTAGGATTCGTACTCTGAGGGCGGGTGATCCATATTGACTAAAAAAAACAGAAGTTCTTGTTAATTGGTAACACACAAGCTTTTGGCCTAACGTGACCGTCACGTAAGTCACGTCTCCATTGCTAGTGGTACCTATTGATCACAACTACTGTGTAGCACAAAAAAAGTTGTGCAAGAAATCTTACCAAATATGCTCCACGGAATTTATCAATATTTTATTTTCCATCAAGTCACAATCTTAGGTCTTATTTTCAGACAAATTGATTACAATTTGTGGTTAAATTCTCTAATTATTTAATTTTTGGATATCTTTGACATTTCTAGGTGTATTTTTGGGGTTGATTAATGAGTTCTGCAAATTATTCTCGGCAAATTATACCATATTTTCTCATTATCAAGTATTAGATGCATTTGGGGTTATACTCGAAAACCACTGTATGATATTCATATTCAGAGTTATTCTGAAACTGTCAGTTTGTAAACCAACTTACAAATATATTTTTGAGTAATATTTCGAAATAGTATTTCAAAACGTCAGAGAAAACCACCAAACTCAGCGCATCATCAGGGCGTTTCACCATTTTTTATATCAAAAATTATTTTTAACGCATTTTAAAACTACCAGAATGTTCAGCCTTCAAGAATTTTGCAAAATAATTTACGAAGGATTAAAGGGAACATTATTACCAATTGATATTACGCCCGAAAAGTGAGTTTATACAATAGCAATAATCAACTTAATAATATATTTCCTTCACATCAAGTTGCCATTTCTGGAGTACTAAAAACATACTGTACTGTCGTATTGATTAAAGAAAAAATCATCGTTGTGCTCACAAAAACCTCGAACGAGTAGCCTTTTTGCTTTTGAAGACCATCTAAGGTCGAAGCTCGTTTCTGATAAGACGAGCAATTGATGACCTATGATTTTCCCACGTGCGACATTTTTGTCTGAATATTTTATGAGAAAATACATTTTGGTTGATTGATAAGTCATATTTTGCCAATACGTCGTTAAAAAATAAATTTTCGAGAAGTTACCGGACATTCTCTTAATTCAAAGCCCTAAATTTTGCAAAATAGAATTGCTTCAGCCTTTTTCTTTACGTATTTATTTTGAATTTCAGTAATGAAATTACAATTTCTGAATAGTATTAAATTTATAGTCTAAACTTATAGCTAAAGGAAGAGGAATAATTTTTTGTCTTTCGAAAATGAACCAAAAAATAGGTAAATGTAAGAATATTATAAATTATAATATTCCTACATGTACCTTAAAAAAACGAGGTGAAATTTGCATTATAATTTATAATGCAAATTTCACCTCGTTTTTTTTATAGTCATTCTATAAGAAAGGCAACAATTTTTTGTCTATCGAAAATGAACTAAAAATAAGGTACATGTAAGAATATTATAATTCAAGTAAATCTGACAAAAAGTTGTTATTAAATGTCTGATGTAAACAGACCATAAAGACAGTTTGAACTAGATTTTTAAGTACAATTTCTATTTTCAGTATTATTTCTTACCAGTTAGAGCAAATGCATCCTGCAAAACGTTTTTTTAGACTAACATTATACACTGTGTGTACTATTGCCAAGTCTTACCAGTCTAGTGATATTCTTACTAGCGTACACATAATTGTAAAAAAAATTTATTTCTTCGGCATATTTTTCATTGTGATGTTAAGATGTGACACATTGTTTTCAGACAACAAAAACTTAAACATCAGGATTTCTGATTGAGGACACATTTTTCTGAAATGAATTTTCTTGCAAACAATTTTCTTGATTATCGTTTTGTAATGAAACAACGTGTGAATTACAATAAAGTTAAAATACGTACTGTATATCGAACGTTGACGCTCAAGGAAAAATATAGCGATACAGGGACCTGTCTCTATCAGGACGGACCTAAGAACGGAGACTTTTTCAAATAATTTGTCGCGGTTCTTGTAGAAGGACGGACTTTGTTCAAAAAGTTTGCCGGTCATGGTAAAAGGACGCGTGGTTTTCCTATTTTACCAAAAATTTGCAATAATCTTCTGGCATAATTTTGAGAAAAATCTAGTGAGAGGATTGAAAGACACTTTCGGTGATTAAGGGTCTAATTTAAATAGTTTAACCAATATTTTTGATCTTTTATAAAATTTTCAAAGTTTGAACGTATTAAGTAAAAAATTATTTTTTGCTATTTTTTATCGAAGGACGGACATTTTTTCCAAACGTTGGCCAGGTCGGCTATAAGGCGTCCTTATTAAGGACGGACATTTTCTCCAAAAATTTGCTGGTCACTCTGTAAGGACGCATTGAGCGGAATCGGATCCTCCTTATAGAGGCACGGTGCTGTATATTTTTGGTTGAATAAAAGTAGAATAAATTATTGTATGCACAAGGGAAACACTCAGTTAAATCAACTTTGTTGACAATAAATACTTGCTTACTAAACCTTTTTTAGAAAACACCTGCGTTGAAACAATTAAATAGGTTTATTATAGGATATAATAAACCTATTTAAGTGTTTATAATTTATAGCTTGTCTTCTTTTTGGAAAACCTGATTGTCTTTTTTCAAAATTGATTAAAGTTCTATACGAAGACTGAAAAAATCATTCCAATTTTATATTATAAAATGTTAAGCCAGATGGATTTGATAAATTTGATTATAACGCCGATAATGAGGTTCTTATATTCCAGAGAAACTAAAACTTTGAATCTTACAAAAAATAATAAAAATGGTAGAAAATTGACTGATGAAAATTTTGTTCAAGACTCCGATTGCTCAAAGTTTTTTTCATTGTTAAATCTATGAATACGTGCCCTCGCAAAATATATTCTGTATAATACAGAATTCTGTACAATACAGACTGTATTGTCAAATAAGTCTCCAAAAACAGCTTTTTTGAATTCAAAGATAAAAATCTGAATGAATAGTCAGTTTTGAAATAAATATTTATTTGTTCAATGAGTTTTTTGAAATGAATTTTCTTAATTCCGGAAAAAACTTATTTATACGTAACTAACATTTATGAACTCAGTTAAACTCATTAAATTATGATATTGTCCGACATTCGAACGAACTCACATTGAGTAATTTTTTTTCATATAAATTAACAAAATAAAGTTTTTTTCATTTATTTTTTAAATAATTTTTTTCTTCATTCTCAAAATAAATTGTTTATTCACAGTAGTTACTCAGTTATAGTTACCCCTGAACTATTGAAAAAAGGTTACTATAACAGATAAAAGGTAACTATAATGAGTGATTACTCAGGGTTACTTGAACAGATAATTACTCAATATTTTTTCAATTTGAGAATTCTATTTTTTTAAACTTACATATTGTATATCTTTTTTTATGTATTTTGAAAGCAGACATAACTAAAATTTCATTATTAAGGGAGAACTGGTCGCATTTAGAGACTCGGACATGAAATTTTCAAGATTATCATTGAAATGTTTATTTCTGAAAATATAGACAAAAATTGATAAGAAGTCTTTTTATTTTCATTTGTTTTGAAAAAGATATTTTTATTGCGATTTGAACATATTTTTTTATAAAATTTTTAATTTTTTTAAATTTTAAATTCCTGAGAATTTGAATCGCTGTTTCCAAAAAACGAGACACAAAAATGAAAATTGTGGACCTTGGGGCTCTGGGCATGCTCTTCAGTCTGTTATTTGTNTCACTTTCAAGTTTCTGAGAAAATTTAGAGAGTTGATGGATTTTTTGTGAGACTCTTTAAATTACGGCAAAACACGGTTTTTCGTCGATTTTAGCGCTGGATGATTTTTGTAGATAAACCGGACCTCGGGCTCTGCGCATGTTCTTTGTGGTCAACGTCAACTATAAATTTTAAATCTTTCTTTGAAACTTAGGTAGTTGATGGATTTTTAAGAAAAAATCTCATCACTTTTAAAATGTCATCTAATTGGTCGGCCAATCAGAGCTCGTTAATACAATTGTATATTTTTTCGGAGCAAGATTTTTGCTTGAATATTTGAAAACTGAAACCCGTACGTTCGTGTTATTTCTAGTACGGCATCAAATCGGCATCAGTCGATATACTTTTCTAAAAATTTTCGGAGCAGGCGATGTTATAATTTTTGTAAGGTAGACTTGTCTATCGGTCAAGACTATCGAAAAAGTCTAGGAGTCTCAGACTTATNGCGCAATAATGAAAACATGTTTTTTCTTGGAGATTCCGGTATTTTATTTTGCCATACGGTCAAAATTGAAAAAAAATCTAAAAGTTATTTGAAAGTTTAGAGTTTTTGAGATTTTATAACAGTTAAACAACATGAACTTCTCTAAAAAGGGTAACTATAACAGATAAAAGGTCACTATAATAGGAGTTTTACTATAGTTAAAGTATAATAGAGTAACTACTGTATCTATATTCAAAATAAATCATAAGAGTACCATAAATTTTTAAATAAAATAAAAGACGTTTATTTTGTTCTTAATAGAACAATTTGTGCTTTTTTGATCGATAGTAACCGTTTTTCATAGATTTATTATAGATAAATAATAGTTTTTGAAAATTGGTGAGTTTCTTTTGCGTAGGTATACTTTACCGGTCAATTTTGACCAGCTGGTACATCCGATAACCTTGCAAAAAATCCCTCCTCTGCAGAAAACCCTTCGCTGTCGAGTCAACTTACTTTATTTCTGATACCGTTATTCTAACTCCCGTGAGAAACCGCGGACTAAAAGGTCACTTTTCCCACCTTTAAAAACTTTTTTTTTGAAAAAAATATCAAAACCAAAAAAAATCCTGGATCTTAAAATGACCAGAAAAAAATTCTCTACATGATAGCTTAAACACATTGAAACCGATTTTTGACTTTTGAAATTTCTTATTTCAAATCGTCTGACCATTCACCATTTAATCGCATTTCACGACGCTTAATCATTAATGACAAGATCAATTATAAGGTTATTGATTAACTTTATGACAAAATGACGTTTGTGCGTTTTTTTTTGAAAATTTTAACTGTATTACAGTACTTATTTTTTGCAAAAATTTTTCGAATCACCAAATAAAACCTTTCATCGTAATCAGAAAAAGTTCTTAGATTTTTTTTCATTACATCAAAGCCCAAAAATGAACACGTGACCGTATAAGAAATAAGCCCGGTCAAAATACTACTGTTTTTTTTCAAAAATTGCTTAACTCCCGTAGTGTCTTTGGAGCCATCCGTAGCGCGATGGCCTTTAATCGCAAGTTAGGACCCTTAATCATGTATGAATGACAATTTACAGAGTGTTCAATCGACTTTTTGGATAANGGGAAAGAGAACAGCCGTAAGAACTTTTTCTATAATTTCTCTCAATTTAATCGAAATCCGCCCACGCAAATCAAAATTTTAGAATTTAAAATGGCATTTTCGATCAAAAATATTGAGATTGGGAATTTGACCAGATGAAATCAAATGATCACCATTGCTCAATTGACCCGCCTATCGGTTCGTATTAAGAATCCAAGGTGGTCGAAAAAGATCGATAACAGCCTAGTCCAAGCTTTAATCAAAATTATTTTTGCACCTCAAGCTAAACTCCCGAATTTTTACCCGAGAATAACTCGAGGAAGGTTACCAGACTACCGCTATCACAAAAACCATCTCCCCTGATGATAAGGCAAAATTGTTCTATTTAAAAAATATAATCTTCTTGGTGATGCTGCGCATCCCTAAAACGATTATATTGTATAAAATAATTGATAAACTCCAATTTTGCGACTAAAATTCATAACGAATTTGAATGTCCTATTGTTGTGAATTTTATACTGTTCCACTTCTAAAAAAAATATTTTAATCAATTTGTTGTATTTTATTGAGAAAATAAAAAGATAAAAAAATAACAATTTATTTTGTTTAACTATCAGGTTATAATCTATCAGGTGTGAGCTAACATTTCGATGAAATTAAATAGGCTCGGCTAGCTCCATCGCAAAAATTGATTCTCGGTATTTAAATAAATAACTTCCCTAGAAAAAACGGGAACCTTCGGATAAAAATAAGCATCTGTTAAAAAGTGGGAGGAAACGGACGTATCACCTTCTAGCCCTTTAATAAATTTTGCGAGGCGTTTTACCCGAATTTTCGGGGTGACCTTCATTTTTGAAATATCGAATTTTCTTTTGTAAAACTATAATTTTTTGACAAATTTTGAATGCAAAATTGTTGGTGAAAACTTCGTTCTATATTAATTTTCAAATTATATGGCACAAATTGAATTTTTGGTCTGGGCTAGAGGCTCTAGCTATTGGTAACGATTTTAAAACAGTTTTGTCTATCTAAAGATTAAAAATGAAGTTAATTTTACAAGCTGATCATTCAGACTATTTTTATCCTCTTTAATCTCATCTTGAAGTCGTCAGAAAATATTAGTGAATTATTACACAGAATGGTCAAACTTTAGGATCCGTATGGGATTCAAGTAGCTTTTAAGTGGTTGTGCTAATTAATGTCTATTTATTTTAGCTGTCGTTTCAGTTTATTAAAAATGGTCTTTTTGGGTTACGAATCTTTTTTGAAAAACGGAAGAAGTAAGAAAAACGAATTTTTTGTTCATAGGTAAATGAGTGATGAATAGATCAAATCGTAGAAAATCTGAACTTTTAAGTGAATATACCATATCTAGAATGTAAGTTTTCATGAAAGTATTTTTTAATACAGTTTATTTTGAAAAAACATTTCGTTAATTTAAATTAGAGAATTTTGTCATGTATTCATATTTTTCTGCAAATATATGTAATGTAAAAATATGAATGTAAAAATATATTTTAATTCAAATTTACTTCTGAATTTGAGTTTTGAAAATCTTTTCTGAAATAGCCTTTTGTCAATTTCTGCTTAGCGCCCAAAACATTATTTATCACAGGAAACCTTTTTTAATCCCAAAGTTTTCACAAAACGTTCACTTATTCGGCTCACACTAAAAAGCTGCTGCTCGATTGATTCTGATATAGACGATTTGAAATAAGGAATTTCAAAAATAAAAAATCGGTTTTAATGTGTTTAAGCTATCTTGTAGAGAATTTTTTCTGGTCATTTTTAGACGTAGGATTTTTTTTGTTCTTCAGAAATTTTTCAAAAAAAATCGATTTTTCGGTCAATTTTCGTGATTTTACAGGTAGTCTGGAATCCAGTTATAGCGAAGCCGTATGAAGTGCTAAAAGACTGATTTTTTGACCAGTGAAAATTAAGCGTTTTTTGGTTAGCAGTTTTTTTGATTGAGGGTCGGCGACCAATATTTGACCTCTAATCGTTTAGACTTGCAAGTACCCTCAAAAAATCGGGAGAGTCGACTTTCTGATGAACGTATTGGCAACTATGGGTCATTTTTGGAAAATTTTTGAAGAACAAAAAAATCCTACGTCTTATAATGACCAGAAAAAAAACTCTACAAGATAGGTTTAACACATTTAAACCGATTTTTTATTTTTTAAATTCCTTATTTCAAATTGTCATATAAATTTGGGTGTGCTCGGAGACTCACCGGAGTGACCAAATTTTTCAAATAATGCAACCAATCCCAAGCTCTCAATTCAATATAATCCATTTTCATCGGTTAAATTTATGTTGTTGTCAAGTTGAATTTATACAGTATCAAGTAGAAGTTTTTTTTGAACGCTTTATTTTAAAATTAATCTACGGTAACAAAAAGTGGCATTTTTATTGACGAAAATATGCGATTGAGACTTTTTGATAAACTTCAAGGTTTTTCAAATCCTTTTGGGGAATTCAGGCAAAAATTACGAGAAAAATAACAAGTCGCAAAAAATAATATCTGAAACTAATTTTTCAAACAAATATTCGTAAAGTTGATTTTACTGGTTTGAATACCTCATGGCCGCTAAAGATGTTTCACTATATCCCCTTTTCCCACTATGCCAAAGATTCGGGCCTTTTGTCATTAACGTAGTTGCCAACTACTAGTTGGTTATGTAGTATGAGGGCCCAAATCTTTGGCCTAGTGTGAAATAGAGATATCATAAAAGCTGAAGAAAGCAATTGACTCTCGGAATATGTGTTTCTTTATATTATGTCTGATAATAACTCCTGATTAATTGAGGATGTTTCTTAGGTATAGATCTCTAGACTCAGCAATTTGCGTTTGAACCTATATTCGAAGCTCTTATTGGTCAACATCGTTATTTCTGGGGCTCTTAGCAGTCAATTCAAGATACTAAAAAAATGACTTAAATAATATTTTAAACCCTAGAAGTTAAGACGTAACTTTCACCGCTGATGATGATTCATCATCGATGAACCAAAAGTTAACTCGCGTTGAATCACCTTGTAGGTACAAAAAACGGTCAAACTGACCTTAGTTCAAAAAATAAGACAAATTAAATGTCTTACCCCAAATATAACCAAAAATTGCCTCGCAAATGCGATACGCAATATAAGTATATAATATTAAAGATTAACGTCAATGGTGAGTTAAGCTCCTACAGAATTTTAGGCAAAAATACTAACCAAATGCACTATCTCAGTTTTTGATCGAAAATAATGCCTGCAAAGCGGTATTAAATTTTAAGAAAACGCAGATGAAAACTACAAGAAACAGACTGCATTTTTTTCAAAATTAAGTAACATATATTTTTCTTTAGTTGATAGTTTTTCACAAAATTTAAATCGGATTTCAAAAATCGACATGGAGGCATTAAACTACATTAGAAGGTTATTTAACGATTGAGAGATTCTTGAGAAGCCAATGAAATTGTCAAAATTCTTCACTAGTGGTTTCACATAGAACAGAAGTTTTCTTTAATCATCGCTTTTGACCAAGATTCATAATTTAAGTTCAATAATTTTCATTGAAATATATTCTTTTTCAAATCTAAGTGGAACTTGAAAATCAGGGTGATCTCTATAGCGCGGGTTCCAATCCCGCTGACGTTGTGTTAGTGATTACGCACCAATCAACTTTGGCGCTCCCAATGTCAAGCACACTTGCGTATTATAATACGGTATGATTCATACCCAAGACATTCACCACGAGAACATAAGTTGGATTCGAACACGCGCTATAGAGATCACTCTCATTTTCAAGATCCATTAAGATTTGAAAAGGGATATGTAAAATACAATTTTTTCTTTGCAAAACATTTATATTCGCTCGAGATATCGGCCGAGAAGATCCTTAGATTGCAAATTTCATGAAAAATCTATATCCCATCTCGAGAGAATGATCATGTATTTACTGTCAGTATAATTTTTACTGGGTCATAGACGAGAACTTACAGTGTCTCTGAGTGACTGGAACGGCGGAAAAAGTAAAAATATAATAAAAATACGGTAAAGTTGATGAACAAGGTTGCCAAAGATACTGTTTGCTCGCGTGACATAATATAAATATTGAAAAAATACCGTACTTGGGTCTTAAGGGGGTAGCAGCGATGTGGCAGACTGGCGTCAATTTAACTTACGAAAATAATTAGTTGGTTTATTTTTTTCTGCTTATTATCGTTAGCTGAACCACAATAAATGTGTACCAGCTCATTAAAATCATTTTTTATCTATTTAAGGAAAGATTTGAGTTCAAACTTTTATTTTATAATTCGTAAAATTTTCGAAAAAATTCAAAGCATTATGAAAATTTTAACCATTTTTCGTCCAAAATTTTTTCTGATTAATTTTATGAAATCTGTGAATAAAAACGAAAAAAATAGCCACTTTAACTTTTTTCATGCATGTCTACATATTTTCTGACTGCTGTTTGAAAAATCATGAAATGTTTTTTTGTCATTTTGTTGTCGACTCTTTAGAAATATTATGAAAATTTTCCGCAAATCAAGTCCAAAAATTNATGTGGATAATGATTCTCCCACTAATTAGTGCATTACACCCGACAATGTCTGAAGTTTATAAATATCGCCTTTAAAAAAAAATCCCACATCGGGTCAAGTTGGAAATGGAGTTGTAATGAAAAGTGGTTTTTGGTATTTTTACAGATACTTAAGTATGTAAAAAATTTAAAAATATAAACGTTTGCAAGTATGAACACTTTCGTTTTAGATAAAAAATAAAATAAAAATTTTTCACATTTTTTTTTCTTTCAAAAATCACTCCGAAAAAATGTACCAATCTGCCACATCGCTGCTACCCCCTTAAACAATTTATCTTTATTTTCAATATGTATTTTTTTAATTTTGTATTTTTAATCTTTTAATGTTCTTCTATGATATCGAGACGTATTTCATCTATCATTAATTTTGGATCAAGAATCTGACAGATTGTCAATCGAACTCGACATCGAATCAAACTTTCATTGTATTTTGTTTCAACAAATTAATTAATATTTGAAACAAGGTCAAAAAAGTGCGTCAAATTGATTTAATTTTATCTCAAAAACGGTCTTTTGGAATATTTTTCATACTCAATGAGTATTACTCATGCATATTATATGTTTGTACTTATATATTTGCAGAAGAACGGACGATGATATTTTAATTATTTGTCGACTGCCAGATCCGATCTATACCACTCTCGATAAATTAACCTTGACCCAAAAATCAGTTTTTATTTTTGTAGCTAAACTCTCAAAAAGTTCAATAATGCAGCATTATTAATGCTTGCTAATAAAATTCAACTTCTCGTTACTAGCGACGAATTCCATCAACTATTGGATATTTTGCAATTAAAAATGATGGGAAGCAAAAATATAAAAAAAAATTTAAAAAAATTATTTTGCACGTTTTTTTATACTTCATTATATAAGCGAACGGTTTCGAATTTATTTCTCTAATTCATTATCAAGTTTTTTTCTTTAAAAATTAAGTACAGAAACTTTAACGGGGGTTGTGAGTGTAGAATGTTGGATTTGCTGGGGAAAATAGCCCTCTTCTCCAGCTGAAGTGAAAGAGTCGATAACAGGCAGATAAGAAAAAAATACGGGAGACTAAAACCTTCTCTGTCAACTGCAAGTAAAATTTTACGATTCNCCGGTGCGGCATCGAAAAACTGGTAAAAATATGTTCTCAATTCACACAAAAGTTGTTAATAGATAGTTTGCATTAAATTGTATAAAAAAAAGATGTCTCCGAAAAGTACGACGTCTTGAAATAAATAATGCGCCGTCTGGTTTAAAAAAATTTCCTTCGGTTTTTAGGCGGTAAAAATAAAATTCAAAAAATCTGATTATGCTCGGTCAATTTTGTTTCTAATTGAATAAAACAGACTTATAAAAGAATGTTTGATAATTTTCGAATATATGTTGCCAAGCTCGTTAAAAACTTATTCTCTGTTGGTTTTAAGCGTGAAAAAACGGATTCATTCTT